>CM021778.1:15757074-15829717 GCA_011076525.1 Nettapus auritus | reverse complement strand
GAAAAGCTCTCTCCTAAGGGAGAAAAAAGCTTTGTGTGATGAAAGTGAGCCATGTAACACTGCTGGAAGAAGAGGACCACTTGCCAGCACGCCACTCTCAAGATTTTGTTTGTCTTAAACACCTTTTTGTAAAATAAACATTCTGGGAGTACGTAGTAGTAAGTAGTAAGTATTAGCAATGCATCCACTGAATCATAAAACTAATACTTGAGTATTAAAGTATTAACAGACAATCTGGAGAATGAACCTGGGGTCAGAGCTGACCTCTATATGAAGCTCTCTCTTGGTCTGGTGTGGGTAGGAGAAAAGGCACTGTAGACTCAACTGGTTCTGGCTTGCTAGATCACCTTACATGCTGAAGCAAAAAAAATCTGATTTAGGCATTTGGATTTTGTGTTGCACAACATGAACTTGTGTTTTCCTCAAGAGTGCTCAGTGGCTGCTGGAATTTAGACTGTTTGGTATTTATTATTCTGGGTTCTCAAAGTTACTGCTCACTTATGTTAACATCGGCATTATTTATTACTAGTTTCATGTCAACAGAGTCTTTATATATATATATATATATAAGTTAATTGAGTTACCAATATGTGCTCTACTACTAAGCAACTGCAACAACAACAAAACATTCAGAAAATTAATGAAAAATTTACAAGTTATCCATCTCTGCGGCAGAAAACAAAACCATTTTTGTAAAATGGAGCCATGAAAGGAAAAACAAAACAAACAACTGAAAAAAGTGGCTTGAGGTGTTGTATAGAAATAAATACAAATAATCGCCCACAGAAGCTGTCTGCTTGTGATCCTCAGTCACAATGTACTACCAGAAAACAGTGATCTTGAACAGAACGAATGAACAACAAGAACACAAACTGCAAGTGACTCTTCACATGTAAGAGCAACAGAGACATTTTGCAGCAGGCAGCAGAGTCTGTGCTGCAGGAGAACCATGGAAGACAAAGTCAGGAAGTTCATGCTTGTTTACTCGGCAATGCAAATAAATAAGTACAGGGAGATAGCACAGTATGAACAAAGACATCAAATTGTTGCTAGCAGAGCTTTCATTAGAGTGAGTGTGTGAACTGCTGTTTCTAAATTATGCTAATTCTTTTGCTAGTACTAGCACTAGTGTTTTGCTTGAACACTCAAAACTCAAAAAGGCTAAAATAAGGTTTCTTCAAAAAAAGAGACAGATAAAAAATTAGGAGACTAGAAGCACACAAAAAAGAAATAAACAAAAAACAATCCCCAAACAGACTTAAGTCAAATATCTCCCTTTAAGGGTGACTGTTAGTCCAGACAGTCCAAATGAAAGATTTTCTATAGTTTGTTTCAAGACAAGGGAAAAATGTGTATATTTGGGATGGCAATATCAGAACGCTCTTAGCATTCTTTGGGGAGACATTTATAGACTGTGATAGGTTTCCAGGAACACAAAATATTTTAGTAACATGTCTTTATATCTGTCATAAAGAATCTTTCACAAGTGCTATAAAACTCCTGGCTAGGAAACAGCGGTAAGTCTCCCTTTTATAATTTTCATTTGTTTCAAGATAAGATTTAATACGTACGCTTTGGAAAGTAACTCATATCAAGCAATTATTAAATCATATGATAACAAATATGGGTAGAAAATCTCATTACAATTATGTTTTATTATATTGTGAATGATGATACCTTATATACAGGCTGATTAGTTAATCCTGTGCAATGTTAATAATATCAACAACTACTAATTGCTGTTAGAAACTACTACCAGAACTTTACAAGTTTTTATAAAAGCAAGATATAGTGGTATAGTGGAATTTGGGAATATATTCCCGATTTTGCCACTGGTCCTAATGTGTTTCATTTAATGTGTGAAGATGTATGTTTATACATGATCACATTAAACATTCCACTATGAACTAATATTTTACTTGCTCTAAGATACCATTTTTAAATGAAGAAAAATTTAGTTGATGCCTTAATTTAGGAAAACACTCAAATGCATGCTTAATTTTTCCCCAGTCAGAAAAAAATCTTGGCTTCTGGTTAACTTTGATTTAAATGGGACGGATTTATCCATTTAAAGTTAGAAGCATGTCTAACACTATCCTAACAGACTTCTTTTCTTTAACCATTCTGATCATCACATGGATGGCACAGGGCACAGTTCTCTGAGCAGTGCAGTATCACCAGTTGTATGCTAAATCCTCAGTGTCTTTTACAAGCCAGTGTGAAATCAGGCACCTCTTGCAAGCATACTGAACCTCCAAATTAGGCACCATATCACCAATATTCAGAGGCCAGAGATGAAGATGTATTTTCCCGGGGCAGAGCCTAATGAGGATCAGGTGGTTTGGGACAGTCTAGGAAAGGCTGTATGATGAATGCAGAGATGCTCGTAGATACAGAGGTGCTCATTTTCTTGGCATAACTATTCCTAAACAAGTTTCCATTTTTACAGTAGATCTTGCACAAGTTGAGAGGCTTAAATGACATGCACTGTAACATGCCATTTTGGATATCTCAGCCTAGGTTGTGGTGAGAAATAGAGAGAGGTACAAGCAGCAATCCTTTGACAAATCTAGTGAGGTCTACTCTTTTTGCAGTACTGAATCAGGGCACATTAATACAGCATCTTGTCTCTGGAAATGTGTGTCTTAAATTCTTCTGAAGAGAATGCAAGAAACTTTACAGTGACTTGTTTTCAAATAATTTGCTTCAGGAAAACTATATCCTAACTACAAGATAGTAATATTTGTTTTATTCTATGAGGAGTCATACTGTATTCACTGAAGGTATTACGGCTCTCCTTGTTGATATCTGAATCAAACTGAATCAAACTTACTGGAAAAAATATTTTAAAAATAGGGTTACAGGTGAAGAAATTCTGCAAAAGCACTAACATTTTGGAATTTTTGGTAGCTAGGAAAATCCAGTTATGGTTCATTTATTAGTGTTTGATGACTCCTTATACCCCTTTTACTATTCCCAGAAAATATTTTGCTGTTCCCTTATCAAGTAGCAAGATTTCACAAACAGAAAGCTTTTCATAAAATAAACTTACTCAAGGCTATTCTGTGAAAAGTTTGACATTCATTTTGCATTTATGGTAATGTATAAACAAATGTACTCCCCAATATGGTTTGCAAGACCCTGGAGTGCTGCACAGAATGGATGATAGCTCCCAGTCATATTCATTACAGAAAGCAGATTAACATGGCAGAGTAGCCAGGAGAGGAACATGTGGACTACTTATTGGAATGACACTCCTGATTTGATAAAGATGCTAACAATAGCTATTAAAGAGGTCAAAAAAAGACAGAGAATGAAGTAGCAACAGCTGGAAATTTACAACAACTCTCTTATCATCTCCGAGCCTGCGCTTTATATCTGGCTACCACAAGTGTGCAAGCTTGCATTGAGGGGCACACATTTATCCAAGCAAATGTGAGGAGGGAAAGAGCACTCTCATAACATAACTAATTACAGACTACACAAATTCATCTGAAGTTGAGTTAAATTCTCAAGGTATTTGTTTAATCAGAAATAGCAAAAGCACTCAGTGATTCTCCCTTAGTTCATTGGGAGGATTGAAGGAAAATAAGGCTTGAAGGATTGAAAGAAATAAGGCTGGAATAGTAATTAATGCAATATCTTTATACCTCTAAGGATGGTAGTCCAGAAAAACATTATTTATTTAATAAAAGAAATAAAATATTGATTTTCTCATCCTGGCAAAGCAAATATATTGAGCACTTTCTGTTGCATTTGCATTGAGTTGAGCCAAGGGGATTGGAGATTCAGTCATATTAATAATAGATAAATAGGAAATTTTCTTGTATAGTTTGGAGAGGTGCACAAAGTTTAACTAATACAGAGCAACTCATTCCCTCTCCTTATTGCATAAGGAAGACAAGATGCAGATGTGACATTTGCAACAGGCTGGGAAAGTGTGGAGACAGGAAGGAGCGCTGCAAAGTGAGTGCTCTATTTGAAATAAGCTTGAAAAAAGTGGAGTAATCAGTGCGATGGGATGAATTGAGAAAGAAAAGTATCGTAACAATGAACTCCCTGTGATAGTGCATAAGACTATAGTGGGCCTCACATTAGTTTTGATGAAAGGAAAAATGTTCAAGGATTAAGCTTAGAATACAAGGCTTGGAAGAGGGTTCTCCTGTTGTTATTTTAGGAGGATAGAAGAATCATAAAATCACAGAATGGTTTGGGTTGGAAGGAACCTTAAAAACCATCTAATTCCAATCCACTGCCATGGGCAAGGACACCTCCTACCAGATCAGGGTGTCCAGGGCCCATCCAGACTGTCCTTGGGCACTGCAAGGGATGGGGCACTCACAGCTCCTCTGGGCAGCCTGGGCCAGGGCCTCACCACCCTCATCACAAATAGTTTCTTCCTTGTATCTAATCTAAATCTACCTTCTTTTAGCTTAAATACGTTATCCTATCTTGCCCTATCACTGCACCCCCTGTCAAAGAGTCCCTCCCCGGCTTTCTTGTAGGACACCTTTAGGCACTGGAAGGCCACCAAGAGGCCTCCCTGGGGCCTTCTCTTCTCCAGGCTGAACAGCCCCAGCTCCCTCAGCCTCTCTTCTCAGCAGAGGAGCTCCAGCCCCCTGACCATGCTCATGGCCTCCTCTGGACCTGCTTTAACCGGTCCCTGCCTCTTGTGCTGGGCCCAGAGCTGAACGCAGGCTCCAGGTCGGGTCTCACGAGAGCAGGGCAGAATCCCCTCCCTGCCTTGCTGGGCATGCTGCTGCTGGTGCAGCCCAGGGTACAGGTGGCTTTCTGGGCCGCCAGTGCACATTGCCAGCTCATGTTGAGTTTCTCATCAGCCAACAACCCTTCTCCTAGGCGGTGTTTTCAATCCTTCCTCTGCCCAGCCTGTATCTGTGCTTGGGATTTTCCCGACCCAGCTGCAGGACCTTGTACTTGGCCGTGTTGAAAGAATGAAAGCTGAGACAAAAAACAACTGCAGTTGTCAAAAAGAGACATCAGAATTGAGGTTTCAGAAGCATTTCAGAAGCACAAAAATGACAGAAGTGAAGACTTAATGGGTCTGAAAGATGAACCAGAGATCCAACATTTGGAGGAAAATGAGAAGAGACTCGAACTGTAAGTCAGTAGCCAACAGGAGACCAAAGATTGGCATTGCAGTCAAAACTAAGGAAGTGAAAGCATGGAGGACAGTGCTTGAGGTAGGTGTTTTAACATGGCTGAAAAGGACGGGTGCCAGAGGTGACAGGCAGAGAGTGAAATTGAGGAAGCCGACACCAAGGAGCAAAGTGAAATGGAGGGAGCAAATCCTTTCATCAGATACAGGACAAGCTTTTATTGACTAAGAGTTGTGTCATTTTGCAACATTACAGTTATTAGTTAAGCAGTACGCAGAGCTGGTAACTAGCTTATAGCACTGTATTTACTGCAGTGTACATCTGCGTTTATGCTGCTCATTCAGTCACAGAATTCCCAGCTTCTCTTTAGAAATCCCCAGAGAGATCAGAGAAGTGCACTGTTTTATGGGGGATATTCCTCCTTTCATAGCTGGAGTTGCAGAAGTGACAGGTTTGTGTGCTAAGAGCTGTTTGCTACTATGCCATGTTTAAGGTAGTGATTCAGTTTCACAGGAGTCATTCAACAACTGACAATTCACAGCAACACTTGATACCTTCTGGCTGCAGTTCCCAATTAATATGAGATACCGGAGAGCACGGCTGTTGAAACAACAGTGCTGATGGAGTAAACAAGCCAGTTAAAAGTGTGTTAGGTTTTGTTCAGCTTGGAATCACATTCTTGTTGTGAGATGAAGCATTGCACCTGCTTCTTTTAGGGTAACCGACAAATTGCTGCTATGTAAATCTGCACTTTAAATACAATACCATGCCTCTGAGGCTGAATGAGAATAAGATGAGAAAGTGAAATTGAACCATAAACAAAAGTAAAGCAAAACACAAACTTGTGATACCTTGCATGGCAACATATCCATCCTCCAGGGAATGCAACGCTGTCCTTTAGGCAGGATAACTCACAAATGCCTTTTATGTAGTAGTATCCCAAAACAGTCAGGGAAGAGATGTTGTTTCCCTAAAGTAACAACAAAAGCTGAAGTAGTCAGTCACCTCTGATTCCCCAGAGAAATTAGTTAAATGAACTCTGACAGTCATTACAAATGTTGGCCCTTCATTCCAGTCCTGTCTCTAGTAACATGCAGGCAAAATGGCCTGCTGTCAATTAAATACACTTTCACAATCTTTTTATCAATTTTAGGTGCATAGCAGTGGGGGACATTTCCCTGTTGGGGTGTTGTTGTCTTCTGCAAATCCCATTCATCCCACCAAGGGCCTGTAAAAGGCTGTCCTGTCATCCCAGCCCCATCTGAAGCTGTGGATGGGTTTTACAGGTGAACAAGCAATGAAAATAATGGGTATTTTCATTTCACCACAATCCCTGACACAGCTGAAAAAGACACTGTTCCTGCTGTACCAGTAGGTCTTAGCTCATCTCCCTAATTCTTCTTCCAGTGACAGGGATGTGCTAATGGGATGGCAATCCTGAGATTTATCAAAACTTTTTTGCCCTCTTCAGGCATGAAAAACATTTGAATACTGTATGCAAGCATGAAGCTGACAGTAAGAGATCTTTGTCACCTCTTCTGAAGGTATCAGCTGCTAGTCAACAGCAAAGAAATAATACTGGGCTAAATGCACCTTTGATTTTCTGTGACAGTGCCCATATCCTCAAAGGGTCTTTGTATGATTGCCTGCACATAGATACAATTCAGACCTAAATCTATTCTTTCCCTGCTTTGGTATTCAACAGTAAACTCAGAATCACAGAATCACAGAATTTCTAGGTTGGAAGAGACCTCAAGATCATCGAGTCCAACCTCTGACCTAACACTAACAGTCCCCACTAAACCATATCCCTAAGCTCTACATCTAAACGTCTTTTAAAGACCTCCAGGGATGGGGACTCCACCACTTCCCTGGGCAGCCCGTTCCAATGTCTAACAACCCTTTCGGTAAAGAAGTTCTTCCTAAGATCCAACCTAAAATTCCCCTGGCGCAACTTTAGCCCATTCCCCCTCGTCCTGTCACCAGGCACGTCGGAGAACAGACCAACCGCCACCTCTCTACAGCCTCCTTTGAGGTACCTGTAGAGAGCGATAAGGTCACCCCTGAGCCTCCTTTTCTCCAGGCTGAACAATCCCAGCTCCCTCAGCCGCTCCTCGTAGGACTTGTTCTCCAGGCCCCTCACCAGCTTCGTCGCTCTTCTCTGAACTCGCTCAAGCACCTCGATGTCCTTCTTGTAGCGAGGGGCCCAAAACTGAACACAGTATTCGAGGTGCGGCCTCACCAGAGCCGAGTACAGGGGGACGATCACCTCCCTAGCCCTGCTGGTCACACTGCTTCTTATACAGGCCAGGATGCTGTTGGCCTTCATGGCCACCTGAGCACACTGCTGGCTCATATTCAGCCGACTATCAACCATCACTCCCAGGTCCTTCTCTGACAGGCAGCTCTCCAACCACTCATCTCCCAGCCTGTAGCTCTGCTTGGGGTTATTGCGTCCCAGGTGGAGGACCCGGCACTTGGCCTTGTTGAACTTCATACCGTTGACCTCAGCCCATCGGTGCAGCCTATCCAGATCCTCCTGCAGAGTCTTCCTACCCTCGAGCAGATCGACACACGCACCTAACTTGGTGTCATCTGCAAACTTACTGAGGGTGCACTCGATCCCCTCATCCAGATCATTGATGAAGATATTAAAGAGGACCGGCCCCAGCACCGAGCCCTGGGGAACGCCACTAGCGACCGGCCTCCAACTGGATTTGACTCCATTTACCACGACTCTTTGGGCCCGGCCATCCAGCCAGTTTCTAACCCAACGAAGCGTGCGCCAGTCCAAGCCAAGAGCAGCCAGTTTCCTGAGGAGAATGCTGTGGGAAACGGTGTCAAAAGCCGTTTTTCTCCTTACACATTCTATGCACACACTTAAACAATTTAAGACACAGTCAACCAAACCACATTCATTGGGGTTTAGTATTCTCCACTTTGCTACAGTGCATTATGCTGAACAAGAGACAGTGGTTGAAAGCATCTATTTAAAGCCTTTGAAACAGAGTGTGGACAAAGACAGGGGCATACCAACTGCATTGTCAAAATACTTCCTTCGCTTTCTCATGCCAAAACAATCCGAGAAACACTGACATTTTCTATCCAGCCTTTGAGTTATGCAATAATGTGACAAGGCTGTTGTCCTCATAGCTCTTCAAGGACTTCTGGTCTGAACTCAGCCACAGTGAAGATGTGTTGTTTCTTATGATCTGTTACCTTTGGAAGACTTGACTTTTCCTATCAACCTCTGGTGCACCAGATGCATCGTCATTTTAGCATACCTGCCCAGTTGTATTACTTAACATGTTTAGGGTTGAATCGGAGCCTGAGAATGATATTTGCTATGATGAGAAGCCAAACTGCAAGGTCCTGAATTGTTCGTATCAACTAATGGCAGCACTAATGTATGCAGTTGAACCTCTGAGGATAGTACAGACAGCTTTTTAAAAAAAAAAATAAATTGTAAATTCTAAAGCCTACATTTTAATTTTTATATTTTTACCACTGTCACTTGTTATAAAACTGATATATATATAATGACATGGGCAGAATGCAAACTGTATACATAATGTTATTCATCACACCTAAAGATAATAGATCATAACTTATCAGAATTAATACTTAAGAATTAAATGACTATTAAAGGCACCACACAAAAAGTTGCAAGTATAATACATTATGTGTATAGTTTTACATTAATATTAAAGCAGGACGAATCAATTAATACATCAAAATCAGAAAAGAATTTCAGGTTCTGTAATTCAAGTTTCAAAAATAGAGCTTAATTGCATGAAATTGTGCTCTGATCCATATGCTTCCATGGACAAATGTAATTACTGCATCTTGTAAACAAGTTAACTGATGTGAGAGAATATAGTTCAGAATACCTTATTTGTGAACATCATCTCTGTACAAAATGCACGTAGGGTTGGGGTTGCAGTATGATCTACAGAAATCAATATAATCCCACTGAAACCAGTAAAACTGTGCCACTCTGCCAGAATATCAGCTGACAGCATGGCTCAACTTTCCTTAAAATAAGAAAGACATATCCACTCATCTAGCAAAATAGATTAGCCACTCAAACTCTAAAAAAAAAAATTCTCATTAGCACAAACACAGAAATACTTTTCTTTTTACACCCAAAAACCTCAGAGCAACTCTAAAATTCCAACTCTATCCGTGACTGCTCAAGTAGTTAAGCAGAACCCTCTCAAGAAAGAAGCACTCAAAATAGCACCTCTTAGATTGCCAACAAAATTATGCTAGAAAGTTTGTATGTCTCCATCAGACTCATCAGTTAGGGTGGCACAAGGGAGTTTGATCAACCAGTTACACATTTATTAAAAAAAAAAAAAAAAAAAAGTCATAGGAATGCCCTTAATTCATTCATCCTTGAACTGTATAGCTCTAGCAGAAAGATGCACACTTCTAAAGATATTTCATATATACTAAAATTTACTGTATAATTGATCTTGTGTGTGTCTACTTTTTAAACCAGAGACATATACAGTCAGGCTCCCATCTGATGTCCCCTTTGTGTTATATCAGACAAATTTGTAATCTTACCAAAAAAAAAAAAAAAAAAAAAAAGGCAGCTCTTTCAACAAGCTGCCTTTTCCACATAACCAGAGTTACCATTATTAACTACAAAATTCTTTAAAACAACCTCCTCAGAAGATGATCTCCAGATTGCACTCTGACTTTTGCACTTTTGCCAATCTCAGCAAACACTTGTCCCACAGCTGGCACAGGAAAGTCTCCCAGGGCACATGATACCTGTGGACAGACAAGCACTCTGCCCATGCTGCCAACTGACTGGGACTTGTCTGACTGTAACACCAACCGGGCTGGTCAAAAACTAATCTCCTGGATGTCCATAAAGTGGTGGAGTAACCTGCATCAGTCATTTCTTCAGGGAGCGTCTGCTCTCCTTGGAGAAAACCCCGAACAAGCAATGCCTGCAAGAAATCACACTGCAAGACTGCCAGATTCACCTTCCCTATATAGGGAGGGACGCAATCTGAGAGTGCAGGACACAAATCCCACCTTGCTTTGTGGCTGCACACAGTATTGAAACAGATAAATTTTACTGAGAAAACAGGTGATCATGATGGAACAATGTGATGAAAGGTGGTTAGTGTCAGTATGAGAAGAAGCGGGACTTTCCTCTTCAAAGCAGTAGCATTAAACTATTTCTGTAACTTCACGTTTTTTAAATATGGAATGGTACACATAGAAATAGAAGCACAACAATAAGCAATTACTGTTTGTGATCAAATGTAATTGCTTACAATAACAGGAAGTCATAATGATAGATGAAACATCAACGTCATTGCTACTTCAGTAATCCGAGCACCATTGCTTGTGTAGATGCCTTTCTTCCACTCACACCTATGAAATTCATACGCTTTTCCTTGCATTCGTGTCAGTAACTGCATTTTTACATCTTCTGCAGGTGTATTAGTTTATATTCCTGCACCTTGGAACAATCTATTCTGATTACAAGTGCTCAGGCTAAACTTAGAATATGACCCATGTTCCCAATGTAACAGCAAAACCAGGACTATGTCCTGCATGGACCTAATTTGTTGCAAATGGAACCTCTGTCAATTTGTCATTGTCACTCCTGGTGCTGCAGAAGACCATACTTAGAACAGTTCTGCAGGGATGAAAATATTCACCACTTTGAGTAAAAGCAAAATGTTTTAAAAAGGAGTTGAAGTACCAGAACACAATTATCAAGGCCAAAAAGATGTCCAAAATATAACAAAACTAGATTACACATACAACAACTTTTTGCTGAAACTTTTAGGCTGAAATACACTTTTTCAATGTAAATTATTTTTTCATAGCCTACAAACATTATAATTTTGCAATTTAAATACTTATTACCAGTTTCCTTTAATTAAAATTATCATTATTTTTATTTCAGATCGGATATAGTTTCAGGTTTTCAACTTTCTGTTTGTTGTTTAAAAACAATTTTTAATCACCTACTTATATGATCCGTTTAGTTTTGCCACTTTAAAATGTTGGCTTTCTCCAAAGTATGAATTGCCCAAAAGTTACATGCACACACAGGTGGGTGGAAAAGCTAAAATTTTCTGTTTACAAACTGTATTTGAACAGACCATACACTTTTCAAAATATGTTTGCCATTGGTTGAAAACAATTTATACAAATCACAAAGTGAGAACAACTTGTCCAGATTTTATGGAATTGCTTCAAATAAACTATTTGTCAATGTTCTTTTCCCTTGCAAGGCCTGATCCAAAACATGGTGATGTCATTAGAAAGGCACTGATTCTCTTGAGCTTTGCATCAGGCTATATTTATTCAGCATACAGAGGTGGATAAATAATTCACAAATATATTCAGTCAATTATTCATTTGTTAAATTTTATGAATTTAAGCCTAAACTATTTGAGAAATAATACTGCCTGTTGTTCCTTTACCTCTAAATCATACTCACTTGCAAGCAAAACAGAAGACTAAAGAAGTATTAGACAAAAACTACTTTTGTTTTTTAGCTTGGGATAGATGTGATCTCATGCTTGGTTACATAAGATAAGGGAGAAGAAAAACATTTGTTGGGTTTTCTGTTCTGAAATACAGCCCAGTGAGAACTTCCTTGCTATTTCCTGACTGTGCCAGCAGAATGGCCAGTTTGTGGGAACAGCTGTTTATACGTAATTTCAAAGGCTCAGGCACTACCTAACTACCCAGGGGAGGTTCAGGTTGGAAATGAGGAGACATTTCTTCTCAGAAAGAGCAGTCAGGCATTGGGATGGGTTGCCCAGGGAGGTGGTGGAGTCACTGTCCCTGGGGGTGTTCAAGGCAAGGTTGGACGTGGTGCTCAGGGATGTGGTTTAGTGGGTGACATCAGTAGCAGGGTGATGGTTGGACTAGATGATCTTGGAGGTCTTTTCCAAGTTTTATGATTCTATGATTCTGTTTGAAAAGACAACATATCTGGGAGGCAGGCAGGGACAGCTCCCTGCCCTAGGCTGAAATGCTCACTTCACCTTTGCAAGGATGGCCAAAGAGCTGCGATGCAAACAAATATGTACAGAACCCCCTCCCAGCAGCTTTCTTCTGCTCTTGTGAAAGAATTTTCCCAACACCCTACTGCCACAATACATCAGGTTGAAAAGGGAGTGAGCCCATTGCTAGCCAGCCCATTGCATTCCCAGGCATTTGAAAAGAAACAGCTTCCCACGTGCAAAACCATCTGGCTGGGCCTCTGCTATTTATGTCCATGGGACAGGACCAAGGGCTTTTCATTGTTATTGCGAAGAGCATCTATTCTGGGTGAAGCCTCACAGAAGCAAACTGACAATTGATGTCACAGATATTGCAATTCTGCCTGCTGCATACCCAAACAAAGTAACTGCAAGCAAGTGCATTTGACTGAAAACTTGGCATCGGACTTCATCAATTATTTTCAAATCACTGAATAGGTAGATTAGTCAGGGAAAAAAAGGACAAGATCTATGGGCAAAAGAGTGAGCCACTCATTGGCATGACCCTTGCCTCAGAATTAATATATTTTGACCTTTCAAGGCAAAAGGTTTAGGGAAAAAAAATAAGTTTAATAACAATGCTTCACTTGGTACAGATACCACAATTGATACAGCACATGTGAAAGGCTATCTCACAAATGGAGGTGCTCTCTGCAAAGTGAAATTATAAGCTTTTAATAAATGGAAAGCTATTTGGCCACTGCAACTAAAAGCAACATGATCCTGAAGGTCTTATCCAACCTTAATGATTCTATGATTCCTCCATCATTGCAAAGAAAGTGATAGTGAGAAATCAGATAGTGAGAAAACAGGGCAAATGAAAGGCCTGAAGAGACATCTCCCTCTTCCCCTTCTTGAGGAGAAGTGTTGTGGAAGATCACTTTACCAGACCCTTGGACCTGACATTAGAAGCGGGCAAATACTATTTAACGCTGAGGTTCACTCTACATAAAATCATTTCCACTACTTTAATACGCACTGGATTTTCCAACTGGTAATGAAATGCCTTCTCTCTGACATGATTTTCTCCATTCACAGCCAAAATGTGTACTAATGCTTGCAAAGAGCTTGTGACAAAACCACAGCTCTGCCATTACTACCAGTATTCCCACATCTGCAGACTGATTTGTTTGCTCTTGGTGCTTGTTCAGCTCACGCTGTAGCATGTATTTACTTGGTGCTGTAGCAGTAACACTGCCATTACAGCCATGACATAAGCTTCAGCTTATGGAAGCAAGACTGTAGAAAGCAGTCATGCTTTATATCAAAGCAGTTAAAACAGCTGGGAAAACCAGAAACATGATAATAGGATTTGGTGGTCAAATGCTTTTCTACTTTTCCAAATTTCCATTCCTCTAATGAAAAATATTCTCCCTGCCTCCAAATCTCATTACTCTTATACCTGGACTTCTATCACTTTCCCATGAATCACTTCAAACTCTTTGTTTCTGATTGCCTGAAAGCCTGTCATGGCCATCTAGTGACGATGTAGAACTGGCAAATGCAACTCGAGACATTGTGTAGGCTTTTGCACATGCCTCTCAAAATCCTTTTAAACTGATTATGGCATCCTCTTGGATTTGTTTAGTCTGAAAACGCTCATAAAACCTGACAGAAAAAATGCTTTAAAAAATATTAAGCAGCTTGTTAAGAAATACTAATCAGCTTGGTTTAATCGTATCACTGGCAATACATACACACTGCCCTTTAAATGACAGAAGCTCACCTTTAGCTGGTTGATATCCAGCAGTAAAAAATCAGTTTATACCAAAATATTTTACAAGGCAAAGGTCTTATTAAATAGAGGCTGCTCTAGTTTATGTCAAAATTGACTGAAACAACAAATTAACTGTAAGATATCTGTCTGTGGACAGGCTTTGAAAGGTGTTTCACAGCATATTAGTGGATTTTTGCAAACTTGGCCATTCTTCGTTTCAGAGAGTGTTTCAGGAGATTTTCAGATCACATTGGTTAGAAACTGAAGTGCAGCTTATATTAATACTTGGGCAATTCTGAAAGCCAAATGATCTTTCCTCGTTTCCTTTTTTTATTGTTGATATTTCTTTTGAAATGCTTACTTAACTTACTTTATCTGTTTTTCTACACTAATACAGAAGGGTGAGATTCGCTGCCACGTAAAGGATCTTTTATAATACTTCCATGATGTCAAGTAAACTGAATAGGTGTAAACTTCCTTTTTCAAAAGGCCTCCCTGGCTAGTTTAAATCTCTATAAAACAGGATACCAGCCTCACTCTAACTGCAGTACAAAGAGAAATTTGGATGTGACTGAAATCATCTGACTATGGATGCCAGAGCAGTTTTGTTATATAATACATGTGAGCACAGCTGCTTGCTTATCACAAGACCCAAAATGAATACATCACATATTGAAGGGCAGAGTTACCTTTCCTTCTGCCTCCTAATAAATCCCCCTTTATGGGCTATTTCCCTTGAGCTGTTCACAACACAAGAATGGAATTGTCTGCAGTACAAGACAGAAGGAATCAGTAGCCAACGTTTTCCACCTTCATCCCCCACCCCCATCATTTTCTGAACAGTTTTTTCCAAAGGCAGCAGGAAGAAGATTGGCTCTGTTCCCTGTGTTGCACTTCTGCTGTTTCTGCAGGAGCTAACAGAGTCCAGCCAGTCAGATGGCAGTTTTGGGGACTCTTCTGGCACCATTTCCAAGGCAGGTACATGCAATGAGTTTGCAGAAAAGATAGCACTTCCAAACAGTGAGAGAGCTGTCTCTAACCCACTCAACCCGAGAGCACTGTACTACTGAGTGAGCTCTCCCACTTAATCAATATCACTGTGGTGCCATCGAGACCTATATGGTATCAGTAAGTCACACCTCTCCCTGACTGTGAACAGCACATTAAAATTTCACTGTGCACCCAGGGCATACACAGTTTGACTGCTATCTACCTTCTAAGAGAAGCTGTAATGTTAAATATCTAACCAGGAAAACATGCATTTTAAGCAATATTTTTTCTAATTTTTAACATCTGATCGGCGCAATCCAGCCAGGCTTTAAAGCTGTCTGTTGAGAATCCTACTTCAATATTTTTCCTGATTCATTGTATGTATGAAAGTAAAAACAAAATCCAAGACTTTATGATTTTATATGGCAAATACACCAGAAAAAAATAAAATAAAATAAACACTTTAAAATAAGTTTTCCAATAATTCAAACAAACTTTTCTGCTTTCTGTTCCACCACTTCATATGATGACCATCCTCCCATGTGACAAGAACTTCAGTATTTTGGGGTTCAGCACAAAAGATCTTTGTACAAAAAATAGAACAGTGAGTGGCAACACAACTCGTTCAGCCTCTGGGATGTTCAGCAAACTGGAAAGAGGGAAGAAAATTGGCTAGCTGCAGCAGGAATCCTACGTTAGTACCAGAATAAAACCGATCCTCTTGACTGAAGGCTGGACAACACATAGTGACAGTGAGGAGAGAACAGGAAAGGCATTTTTCAAAGGCATACTCTGCTGCTATAAATCCAGAGGCTTCCTTCAGAGCAAAGGTGGGTCAGCAATGGATAAATGAAAAAGGGGTTGGCAGGGACTTCATTTCCCTTCTCACACAAGGCTGTGAACTCTCAGAATTATTCTTTACTTCTGAGAAGGTGACTTTCAGCTAAAATTATACACAACATAGCCCTGATTCTCCTCTCTGTGACCCTAGAATAAAAATACAAAGACCAAAACAGATTTACATAGGCTGGAAACCAGGCTGCTTTTCCTCGCAGGAGCAATAGTATCCATGTAACTAAACCATTTTCTCCAATCTGCTACCAACGAAAAGATTTACAGTTCAAGTCTTTGATTTTAACTTGTCTAGAAGAATTTCTCCTCTATGTTCCATAAAAGTGAGAATAGCCGCTATATTAGGTACGCAAAACTGTGATGAAAAACTCTCCAGAATGGTTTTGCCATGCTGAATGTTGCCCTCTGGCCTGGTTTCTGGCAAGTTGTAATAATGTAACCTGACTCTCAACTATCCTGACCTGCAGCTATTGTCACATACTTCCCCAAATCATCCACAACACATTGAATAAACTTGGCATGACTTATTTTTGTTATGCAACTGTGTGAAGAATACAACACAGGATCATAGACTGGATGGCCCAGAATAACTGTGCAGAAATGACTCAGTATCCAGGGAAAACTTTCAAGCTTGCAAAGACATGACATATTCCTGGAAAGCAACTGTTAAACTCTGACTAATGCATTCCCCTCTTTTCTACCCCTTTTTTAAAGTCTATCTGTCTGCAGGTTTTGAAGCTCTGAATGCTCCTGGGCACTGAAAAGAATGCGAGGTAGACACTGCAAAAAGTGTCTGAGACAGCTGGACAATACCCTCTGTGTGATATTTTGGGAACATTTTGGGGAAATGTAGCAATCCAGGAGTCCAGAGCCAGACATTTAGTTTTTGCCATGTTCCACGGCACCTATCAGGTCTCCTGGAAAGACTGAAATTTGGCCACTTAAGTGAGCTGGCTCAGCAAGCACAGTTTTTAGGCGGGTTGAATAAGCCACGCTGTTGGCAGGCCTTTGAGTCCCAAGTGCTTCTGGCCCAAACTAGTGAGAGCAACTCTAGGGACTTTGGGAATTATATCATTGCCACAAGCCTGGAATGAGCAAAGCTCCCCCTTTTCTGTCTCCCCTCGCAGGCAGAAAGCCTACTGACAATGTACTTGCAGCAAAGTGAAACCATGTGAAAATGGACAGCAGGTATAAATAAATACAAGTCTCTTTAGTAAAGGAAGTCTAAAACACACAATGCTCCCCCACCATCTTAAAAATTGGAGTTAACTTCCCAAAGAGTAAAAATTTTTGTCATCCCCACACAGAACTCAATTTGCTCCTAGGAAGCTAAACATTAGTGAATGTAAAATGGAAAGCTCAAACTTGTGAGAACATGCTGACATTACATTCTCCTTGCTTTGTTTCAGGCTGCTTCATACTATTCCAGTCTCTTTTTGGAAGAGTGGAAGACTTTGTTGATCCCTATACATTCCATAAACATTACCTAAGAAACTCTGACCGCTGTAAAACTTCACGTGAGAATGCTGTAGGATCAGTTACCCCATAGAAAGGTATGCAAAATCCAATTTAGTTGGAAACAACATTTCATCCTGTAACAATGAGGTCAGCAGACTGAGAACTGAGGTACTTGGGTCTGTTTGCAATGGAGGTAGCCTCAAAAAAAGTCTACTTTTCCCTCTCTTTATCTCATTGTAGTTGTTCCTAAAATAATTCAACAAAACCAAAGTCACAGAGTGGCAGCGAGAATTACTAGGATTTGTAGTGAGTTTTGAAACATTCAAAAAGAAAAGCACTATTCTAGTCCTGACTACCAACATCCACCATGAGAAAACCACCACATATTATATTACACAGAGCCATAGATTGCTAAAGACAACACGCGATGTAAGAGATGGGCATGAATGATAACTACCTGAACTAGCAAGAGAAACACTTTTTTCACTGACATAGCCTACAGCATGTTTGGAGGCATTAGTTTGTTTTCTCCAGAGCAATGGTGACGTTTTAGATCATCTTCTATGCTATAAATGGAATACTGTGATCTGCTGAACATTTGCTACCTGGAAGACCATTTCCTGTTGCCTAAGTCATTAACTTTCTTGGATGACATTGCCACATCTGTAATGAAAAGATGTTATGTGCTGCTAATTTATGAGGCTACTCTAGTGCTGATATTTTAAACTACTCGGGTGTGAATAGCAAAGGCTGGCTGGTATTTGAAATCTCTTTGGCAATATTAGCTCACTGTGGATGGTATTTAAAATCACTCTGGCACTCTGGGGCATCAGAGGCCCCAGAACAGTCGTGTCCACTGCAGGAGCTGAGATAATATTTCCCAAGTCTAATACTTTATATCCACTGATAGGAAAGAAGAATTTAACAGTCCTGATGGTTCTCAGATTAGTGCTTTGAAGAAACTGTGTACAATGATGTTCCTGTAGCAAATGAAACCACAGACTTTGGATTTATCTTCTAATAATAGATAGGGAGGAAGCAAAACTCACATCCGTAAGAAAGACAAAACAGGACAGCAAAAGGCAGTTCTTGCCTTACAAAGTAGAAAATGCAACCATTTTCTGTAGGTCCTATTGTAAGCCTTTAGGGGTCCATTATTGCCACCTAGTGTGAGTTTGAATATAACATAAGCCACAAAATTGTACCCACTCAGTGTTCTTTGAGCCCAATAAACTCCACTCAAAGTAGGTCAGCTCCTCTGGAAACATCTGCAGGCTTAGATCTAGAAATACCTGCCGGCTGCAGTTTCTGTCTGCTACATCATGTTGCTATATCATTTGAGTATCCAAATTATTGCATACTTCTAATATCACCACTTACCTTCTTGATGCTGATTAATCTATGTATTGGGATGACTTGGAAAAAAAATCCCTATCTGTATTTTAATAGAAGATTCAGTGTCCAGTAGAAACACGTGCTCATGCAAATTCTACTGTGCTGATTTTAGAACTACAGCTAATTTTTAAATTTTAAATTTTAAAAATCTAAACAAGACACATGTGAGGCTGTCAAAACACTCAAGGACAGCTTTGTTTCAAGGAAGTGTCTGTTGCTGCATGTCGTACACGTATGCTGACAATCAATAAACATGAGAACAGGAAACCAAAAAGTCTCTTGAGTAACACCAGTGCTCACCCCTTTGGCTGGGAGGAAGAACAGTCCTCTCCTAACTAACCCCAATTCTCTTCTTTCAAAATACCGAATGTAAATTAGCTTGGTTGCAGATAATGATGTTTCCATTATTAGTAACACCCTGAATAGATTCAGACCCTAGCTGGGAATTTAACTGCTATGGACTTGGCTTGGCAGGATCTATTCTTAATAGAACCTGCTCAGCACAGAGTGCGAAATGACTTCAGAGTCCTCTCCAGGGGCACTGACAGGCCTGCATGCTTCATCACAGTCTATTACACACTCAAATTCACTGAGTTGAAAATCTGTGGGCAATATATATTACTTCAAAACATCCATGACGCTCCTCGATCTGCCTGGAATTATTACCTGGTAATCCTGAATGTATCTGCTGACAGAAAATAAGGACTCAGTATGAAATTCTTTTCTTCTACGTTGTTTCTACAGCTGCCCAGGGATTCCCAAGGTAGAGGCTGAACCAGAGGCTTTGAGTTTCATGACACACAATTTTATGGTGTAAATTAACTGACCAGACTGAATTGCACTGGAAATGGCAAGAGGGAGCCTCTTTAGACAGACCAGAGCAAGATACCTAGCTAGCAGCTGATCCTTTCAAGCTTCACCAAAATGGCTAAGATTTGTCAGTTAAGGTTACCAGCACGGAATAAACCACAGGTCCTTCAGTCCAACCCAAATATTTCTGGTTTGTGTATCCTCTAAGCACTGGGAGACACAATAACTTGATGCTCCCATCAGTGGAGAGAAAAGGTATTGCCACTTGGGATGCAGGCTCCCTGGAGCTGTCCATCTTTCCGCACTGGCCATCTGAGCAAAAAGCCTCCTTGTCCATCACGTTCAGGAAACTGCTGAAGTTACATGGCATAAATATAGGCCTAAGTTTTCCAAACTGGCCTCCAACAGGAAGATAATATTTAAGGGGACAAATAGTCTTGAGTAGGACTTCTAGCATTTTTTCATCCAAGTTTTTTCAGTGTGAGTCATATCCTCACACAAATTGAAATTTCTTTTAAATACAGATTTTCATGAAGACATATTTTAAATGATAATCATTTAAATATGGTTTAAATATTTTTCAGAATGTTTCTATTTTTTCATGAAACACGGAAGAAGTCATTGTACTTAATATCCATTTAATATTCTAGACATTTTAAAATAGAAAGTGCAACATCATACTTAAATCATCCATAATTCCTTTTCCTCACAAAATTTCCTTTGGGGGAAAAGAAACAACAGCACCTGTGCTCATCCTGCCCTTGGAATATAAAGCTATAAAACTGTGCAATTTTCTAAAAGTCAGACAAGGAAGTGCTGCCAACATCTTCCCTGTTATTTGTGCTTTTGAAAACATATAGTTCATGCAGTTCAATAGATTTCCATCAATTTGATCAGATGACATTGTCATCTAATGAATCTCAGTACAAATACTTGTGCCTGCAACAAAGAATTAGCTGAAGATTGAGGCTTCCTTTAGTTAATTGTATTATAAAGACAAGCCATTTTTTTAATAATGTTCCTTGGGGTAATAAATCTACAGTGACCTTAACCATGATTTTTTCTGTCACTTGAAAAACATAATCTTCATTCATGGTTAGCCAGGTGATTTAGTGTGTTCTTCAGCTGCCCAGCAACAGATTATTTCATTTATGTCTTCCATTTATTCTTCCAACATTGCTGATCCAGATAATAAAGAATAAGGTTCACTGCTATTATCTCAGGTTAATCCATCATAATTGTCTATATCTTAAATTAGGGATATTATGCTGAATTGCATTTAATACAGTAGAGCTTTGCTGTGTGCATCAGACAGGGGGGCGGGGGCCGCCCTCCTTAACACCCCAAAAAATGTCCTTGACCGTCAGAAAAGTCATTCTAGATTCCAAATCACTAAAAATATCTCATATAGAAGTACTATGCAGATGCAGACAATGGTCCTTGTCCTTCTGTATTACTGTTGGTTTCCAAAATACATTGACAACAATACTTTTAAATGAATACACTCCCTTGCTGTAGGAAGAATACTATAAATAACAGAAGTTGCCACCAGTGGGAGTTTGCACACAGTGGCATTGTGTTTTGCCCTTCATTACTCATCTAAATTATGTTCTGCTCCCCTTGACCAATGTTCATTGCTGAAATATGTTTTGTTCCAAAGGCCCCTCATTTCCAAAATAGATTGAAGAAATTGAACCTTAAAAAAATAAAAGAAGGCAACCAGGTTAGTAGGTTTAGTTCAAGACTAAATAGATCCAAATGGCTCCAGGGCTTTTGCTCCTGTAGTTACACTACAGCCACAGATGATGTCAAAACACTGAACAGCAATCTTACAGCATCACAGCGTGACTGAGGCCAGGGCCCCCCCAGCCCACCTGCTCCCCCTGCCCCAGCAGGGCCACCCCAAGCAGGGGGCCCAGGCCCATGTCCAGGTGGCTCTGGGAGATCTCCAAGGAGGAGACTCCACAGCCTCTGTGGGCAACCTGGGCCAGGGCTCCAGCACCTGCACAGCACAGAAGTGCCTCTTGGTGCTCAGAGGGAGCCTCCTGTGCTCTGGTTTGTGCCCACTGCCTCTGGGCCTGGCCCTGGGCACCGCTGAGCAGAGCCTGGCTACCCCCTGAGCCTTCTCTTCTTCAGGCTGAACAGCCCCAGATCTCTCAGCCTTTCCTCATAGGATAGATGCTCCCATTTTTTTTTTTTCCCTGACAATTACAGAACACAAGTAGAATAGGCAATGATTGTATCAAGAGCACAACAAAAAAGTTAGAAAATAGGGAAAGAAGAGATGCCCACCACCTTGAAACAATGATGTCAGGAAATACCATAATTTCTTGTTCTACTTCATCAAGAAACTTAACAGCACACAAAACATTTTGCTTTTAAAATGTCCTCCAGTGCCTGCATGGAATATCTATCGGAAGGTGACACTTTCCTTCTCTTGTGATTGGTTGTGTGCCCTGGGAAATGTAAAAATATCACCAAGGTATGCATAAGAGAGAAGTTAATTAATTTAACTTCCCGATGGGAATATATTAACAGTGTAATAAGATGCTCAAAGACTATCTTTATAATTGTCCCTGCCAAAATAGTTGCTGGAAAGCTTTTCTTTTTTTAATGCAAGAAGTTTTATCCTCCATATGAAGATCCAGATGCTATGATCTTTGTGTGGCAGAGGTCAGTGCAAACATTCAGCCTCTACATCTAAGTGAGATGACTTCTGAGACTGTTACCAGAAGACTCCTGTGTCAGGATCAATACCTACAAACAACTTTATACTAAATTCCTCTATGAAGCTAAAGGGACTCTTTCTCTGTATTAATACACTATGATTTGATGATGAAAAAAATATTGTGTTTCTTGTTGTTGTTGTTGTTGTTTGTTTTAACTGTCACTCAATGCTTTTTTTTTTTTTTTTTTAAAACTCTTGTGTGGACAAGTTCAAGTGTAATTTGTCCTGCACAGTCATTGCCCAAAGTGGACAACATAATTAATCATCTATCTTTATGTACTTGTGACTTAAAATGACTTTTATCTAAATACTCTTACCCTAGCTCTCCCCTTGATTAATCCTGAACTATGTAAGCATAAATTTTATTACCAGGTCTCTCCTATCAGCCGGAATGTCACACTGGAATTTACTGAAAAAAAATCATGGTATGTTGATTTCCCCACTGTTCTATAAAATGTCATTTTATTTTCCTTTTGAAATATATTTTGAAATAGATTTTTGGATAGCTGGGATGGCCAGTGTGATATTTCCTTCTGAACAGCTTTCTCAAATTACACATAAAACATTTGCCCTGCTTAAAAACTGAATATGAGTAATGTAGAATTACATTCCCCTATAATAAAACCTTAAATCAACTTTCAGTTTCTTTATAACTGCCCAGACCAAGAAAAGTCTTCTTGAAAAGCCCCACTACCCTTAGGATCATCATTTAAGAGGACACCATCTCCTAGGCTATTTATACTTTTATCTGTAACTGATGGAAATCTATGGGTAGGACACAGTCTAGTTTCTATTTCCCCACTTTTTAAAGAAAGCCAAACCACTCTACTTAGCTGACTCTTTCTCTCCAATAAATGCATTACATAAACACTAAGGAAATTAAGGCTTTGAGCAATACACACAGCAGTGTGTTCGTTTATGTCATTCCAGGTTTACAAATGAGACGGACAGCAAAGTCTTCTTTTTGAAATACAAAGGCATAGTGGCAAACTTCCAAGGATTTCAGGAGATCAAGCAGCCCTTTTCAATGCCAGAGTTTTTCAGATTTCTGTAACATTATCTTGGCTGATTCAGTCTCTTCATTAGTAATTGCTTGCATTAAACAATCACAAAAACATTGGAAGATATCAAGACAACTGTCTGTCAAAATAAAAATTTCAAAATTAAAAATAAAATGAAATAAAAAGCCAGCTGTCAGTGCACATCCCCAAGCTCCCATATTATTTTGCTGATTCATTTATTAGCTTATTCATTAAACAAACATATTTTTGAAGGCCTTTCTGGTGCATAATAAATTGACTTGATACATAAATTGTTCCTATTTTGCAGATTTTCTAAAAGATTAAATCTTGTTGCCAAAATAGCAAGCATTAAAAAAGACAAAAGAAAAGGAAACAACAACAAAATAACTGAGTGAGGAAGAGAGACTTACTGCTTTCCAACACCCACTGATCACAGCAGACTTGCCCAGAATCCAGGATCTTCAAACAGACTCATATCTCATGTTGGGAAATTTTTGTTGTTGTTGTCCCTGAGTGAGTAGGTCCATAGGCCCATTTATTATGAGTAGTTTATACAAACTTAACACTTTTTTATTATTATGATCCTAATAATCAGCAACAACACGGTCAGAAGCTCCTTTGACAATCTTTCCCTTAACTGTTTCACAAAAAAACAAAGTTGTAATATGAATTTCTGATCATCTGGTCACAGTTTGGCTGTACTAGAAAATCAGACCTGGTGCCACAATTGAAGGGAAAACCCTTAACAGCAGTCTGAGTTTTCTTTTCTGCTCTAACACCACCTATACAGCTGCTTGTGCTAAGAAAGTTGTTAGAATAATGGTACAGACATCGTGGTGCAGCTCACTTTCCTGTTGATCCATGAATGGGTATATGGATACATTCTATTAAGCCCTCTGTGTTTGCACTTACCACTTTCATAGCACTGTTACAGCTTAAAAACTGGATAACCATCTTCTTGCACAAAAACTGCTTGATTTGGAATAATTAGTGTACTTCTAAATGTTATTTATTTTGAATGAAAGAGCTAATAGTTCTTTAAAATCTTCAAGAACTTTAAGTATTTACCAATTATCTGATACATTTCAATTACTTTAACTTGCCAGAAATACAATCCTATTATTCGCAGGCTGCTGTCTGGTTCTCATGACTTGGTCAATTCTTACACTGCACATTGTACATCTCCTATCACTGTTGTTCCAACAACTTTTATATGTACTCTGCTTCTTCCCAAGCACTATTTTATTCTGAGACACTGATATTATCAGTGTCTTTTCAAATCAATTCATGTCCTGCTCCAATCGATATTAATCCATAATATTAATGCATAGGAATCCTTTATCCTTCCTTATTGGTGATTAACCAATTACACATTATTGATGATTTTTCGTTCTGTAAAAATTTAGACAAGCAAGAGTTGTTGTGACAGCCAACTTAACCATCTAGCACCATCTTGAGGTTAAACTGATCTTGACATTTTAAAATAAATGGACATTGTTTGATCATAAACTCACCAGAAGTTCTAGAGTATTGTGGATACATATTCTTTAATGAAAAAATAATAACAATTAATGAGTTAAGACAAACATCCTGCAGATTTTTTTTCTCTGCTACCCTATATTGACTTTAAGATATTTCTGTTAGTTCTGCTAGTAATTAAGTTTAAATTTGTATTCCAAAGGAGAAGTTGGATACTACACAATTTTGTTTTGAAGCCCTGCTAGACAGTGTATTCAGGAGTGAGTTAATGAAATTCTAAGGTTATGACTGCACAGACAAGTTCACCCATAAGTATTTTCCTTCTGTAGTTTCCTTATGTGCAAAAAACATATATGTACAAAGCACAACTTATTCTAAATGATACTGGGCCACCTAGATACAAACATCTAGTAAAATCATTTTTTTTTTTCACCTGAAAATATCTGGGTAGGAATAGGTAAGATATTTTGAAGTTTTGAAACATAGTAAAAATATCAGATAAAGCTATTGAGTTACAAGCTTTTTCACTGCTCACCTCATGTTTGAAGCCAATCATGACAGTGGAACAGATTTGAGATGAGGAGCATGGCACAATTATAATTTGGAATGGAAAGGGGATGAAGGCTGGAATTTTTTCAAGGGAGCCAGGCAACAGCAAGGAAACCCCACTGAGTTTCTCTAAATAGATGCAGGTGTAACAAACTTGCCAACTTGGAAACTTCCCAAAAATACGTATATGTAACTGTTCATTCGCTGAGGTGATATGCTCTGGGACAGACAGTTTTTATAAATATATTTAATAGCTGCGCCTTTTTTTTTTTTTTTTTTAACCACAGTGGCCAGGTTGAGCTCATGCTGGGCTTTATAGCCTTCCTGATTTTCTCTCTGCATACACTGGCAACTTCCTTGTGCTGTCCCCAAACTGCCTGCCCCTTTTTCCACCGGACATAGACACTCTTCTTCTCCCAGGCACTCTCCAAAAGTTCCCTGTTCAGCCATGCCGGTCTTCCTCCTGCCGACTCATCTCACTGCACACGGGGACACCCTGCTCCTGTGCCTTGAAGGCTTCCTTCTTGAGGAGCATCCAGCGTTCCTCGACCCCTCGGCCCTTCAGGACCGCATCCCAAGGGACTCTCCCTGAACAGTTCCTGAACATTTCAATGTCTGCCCTCCAGAAGTCCAAGGTAGCAGTTTTACTGACCCCCCACCCGCCAACTTCACCACACTCTGCCATTTTGTGGTCTCTCTGCCCAAGATAGCTTCTTCAAATCCACTTCCCAGTTACCCATCATCCCAGGACAGTGCCCCCCCAACAGAGTAAAACAGCTATATCTGATGCTCTTTTCAACTTAGATGAAACAGCAAGATGAATTGAATGGCACTGAACATTCCCCTGTTGATAGGTTTTGTCAAAATACCTGCAGCAGCTCTTCAAACTTTCAAGTGACAGTATTATGGGAAATTCCATACACGAAAGCCTCTTCCCAAGGCAGCTGTTCAAAATATCATGTAAATAACAAGCAAGAGTATAAACAGAGTTACACATTCAGAGTCTGTAACTGCCTGTCCTGTTAATTCACACTGCGCTCAGAATACATAAAACAGGTATGTGGGACAGCAGCAGACAGTAGCAGGTCTAAAACCCCAGACTGAAAAGAGGATGTGGATCTCCCCTTAGACCATCCTGCAACTTATAGCTTGAAAGATAATACCGTCAAGAAACTAGATCTGTTTCTGCCCCAATCTCCTTCTAACTCCTACACACCTCCTGGCTCCCTCCCTACCTCTTCTGTCACATCAATAAAGGCTGTATATTTTCCAGAGCAGCAGCTGTGATCAGGTACTACACTGGAGAATGGGACCTGGTATCCTGAATCGCATAGGTACTTTGACTAGCTTGTCATGAACTCCCAAATCTTCAGACTGAAGGAATCCTCATGTTTTCAAAAGTCTGTGCCTCTTCATCCCATCAATGTTTTGTAACTTACAGATGAAGGAGCTAGAAAGAGCACAAGCACTCACAAAAACTAGCTCAAATTAGTGTTACTGGGATAAGCTTGACATTTGTTACCTATAGACATTTCTTGGTTATGGCCATACCAATCTAATTCTTTCCTAATTGCTCAACTTAGACACTGAAAAATAAAATTAGTTTTCCTGCTCTAATTGCTCTTGTTCCTTCATTGTACTTGACACCCAAAACACCAGCCTGGCTGAGTGTTTTAATTCCAAACAACTCCTAATCAGTGCTCTATTCTGTTACATAAACAACCACACTGAAAACAACAAAAAGTTGCGTGCAACAAGCTTGGAGCTCCCCAGCCAGTAGAGTAAAATGTTCTGTAGCCTTTATTGAGATAATTGATTTGATGCCTATTACGATTGCTAAAAGGCAAATGCACTCTTCCACATTGCAGTTTGTCTCCAAACAGGTTACTTCATTTTGCTGAAAGCTTTGGAACACATATATTTAGCAAAACAAAAGACGACGCATATGTCAGACCAAGTGTAGGAAGCAAAAGGGTAACTACAAGAGTTAGTTACACTGCAACGTGTCTGCTTTAAGGACCGGTGGAGCAGTAACTGAGCTCTTACTGAGAACTAACTTCTTGTTCGAGCTGGTGGTACTGAGTCATGGACACCCATATTGTGGCAGGACAGATTGCAGAAGGCCAAGAGTATATCCCAGTGCGCAGGCACTAGAACAGGGAAATGTTAGTCCAGGACTTTTTCCCTTCACTTTTTTTTCCCCTGATAGAGAGTGCTTGGCCACAACAGGAGCTGAGACACCAGGTGGAATGAACATCTGCTACAAGGGAGTATGGAAAAGTTACTGTCTTGATGCCTAGTTTCATTTGTTTTCTTTTTTTCTTTTCTTTTTCTTTTTTTGGGGGTGTGTGAGGGTAATTGTCTTTCTTTTTTATTGAACAATGTATGCTTTCAGAAGCAGGGGAGAGTAGAATATGCTTTATTTGCTGTAACTGCCACAGCAAATCTCACCCTTACCAGAAATACCAGGGAGGTTTCTATCATCTGCTTCCTGTATATGGTACACCATTTGGTTCCCTGAAAGTTACAGCCCATTAGCCTAATTTAAATATGCAGGCTTTACAGAAGAATATTTGAGTAAGTGCAACATACATGCGATACACAGAAGGTCAGATTAAATTAGGTAATTCCTTTTCTCTGGTCTTAAGCTCACCCAGATCAAAGGAGTTCTAATGACTACTTCTCCGTAAGCATTCAGATTTTTATGGTACCATAAAGACAGAAATGTACCAGATGTTGCCTGTTGAATAAATTGACTGCAGTTGTGCATGCAAAAAGAAAAACAGCAGAAATAGACCTGAGTCCTTTGTCATCACACATCTCAAGAAAAATCTCCACTATACTGACATCCACTCAAACACAGGTTACCCTTCTCAAACTGCTCCTTTAATTAGTGCATGAGAACACCATGCAATTAGAGAGCCCAGACCACTTACAAAACCTAAGGATCCACATGCACCGCTCCACCAGCTACCAATGCATAGCCACATCTGCTGATGACTGCTTCTAATTAATGCATATTAATAACAGTATCATAGCATTTAACCACAGTGATTCAAGACAGCATCCCCATTCAGATGTTGCATACTTAGTTGTAAAAGTTAGGCATGTATTTCTGTGTGTTTGTTGTTTTTGTTTGCTTTTTTTTTTTTTTTTTTTTTTTGAATTGTGTCCTAAATACTGTTGCAAAAATGAGTATCATAGATCTGACCTGGAACCCACCAAAAGTTTTCAGGTTCTTCTTGTGACTTTCAGCAGGCAGCAGCTCAGACCTTATTGTCACTTGGAGTAGCAGATGAAAGCACAGTGTTTGATATGGATCAGTATAAATTAACATTATTTGTGGGGTTACAGGGAGCCCAGACTTCAGTTTCATGCCATCAGCATCAAATGTCCTGCCCCAGCACCATTCTGGGACTGCAGTCCAGAGCGACAGGGGGCAACAGACCTTTGACAGAAGTATTTCTGAAAGGCCTCTTCTTCTCCTAATATCCCCTGTAAATGACTGTGTTCAGCTCTGCCTACTTGATATCTAATTGAATATTTGCAGCTAATGAGTATTTTTCTTGCTGACATTACACTTTTCCACCTCTGACTATAACCTTCATAAGCTTCATCAGAAGCCTCTGAGGTGAAGAGCATGCAAGCTGAGGATTGGATGAGTGTTCCCCTGAAGGAAGCTCTCATTATCATAGTGCCAAGAACAGCAAGCTAATCGCATAGGCATTAATATCACTGAAAGCCCCCTGCCAATTAATTTCATGGAAAGAGATGTATCTTGTGTGCTAACAAAATGTATCAGGCAAAAATATCACGCTCTGTCGAGAAGGCATGAAACGATGCTTTTCAACTGCCAAATGTTTTCAAAGCCCATCTTGAAACAAGTGACAGAGCACTAGTTATTGTACAACAGACTGCATGGTTGCCATGAAAACCAAAAGTTTTGGGAATCTTAGCTATCATTAGGACCCTCACTGGCACACTGAATCTCGACAGTTGCAGCGTACAAAACAGGAACCCCAGTGGCACCATCTACACAGTAATTTGAATGTAGCTGTGTAGGAGGCTAATATTTCAAGCAGAGTCTGTGTATATGTTCAGGGTAAATCTACAAGCCTAATAAGCTGTAAAAATGTGTATCATCTGTCCTTCATGGGTAAGACTAATATCCTCTGATGATCATTTCTAAAATGGGTTATGAATTCTAAAATTTAAAAATGTGAAAAGCAATAAAACAACAGAATAATTCTAAACAAGAATATAAAAATAATGTGTGATAATATCTCCCTTACTGCAGCCAGATTTTATTTTTAAGTTGCCTTTTAAAAATGTCCATTACAAAGAATAAAAACAGTTGGGATGTGATAATACCAAACAGCACTAACTTAGAAAAAAAAAAGTCCAAGTTTAAAACAACAACAACAGTAAAGTGAAAAAAAATAGCGGCTACCCTAGTAGCAGTGCTATTGAGACAGTTCCGCAAAAAGGCCTCAGATATCCTTCTGGCAACCCCGAAATCCAACCCCATTCTTTAACAGCCTGCTGAGTATGACACCAACTGTGCTCCCATATGTAAACCATGGCATCAGGCTTTGCTATGTAGAGAAGTCAATGAGATATACATGTTCCTGAGCTTCAAATATTTCTACTGCACTGGAAGATGGCGCCATTTCTTGGCTATACAGGGTCATTTTTGAGGCGATATGAATTTTTATCATCTCTATAAATAACCTGTATTTATTATCTGTACTGGTTTTGTTTCAACAAGAGAGAGCTCTCAAAACTTGAATTTCCTAATTCTAAAGGATAAATAAATAAATTAAAATAAATTAAAATACATAGTCTGTGGAGGCTGAGGTTACTGACCAAGTTGAGTACCTGGTTAAATCTGAAGAGTTTCATTTCCAACAAAAATGTTACCCTAAAAGGATCAGGACATATCTAACAGTCTTTGCCAGCCTGTGAAATCCAAACACTATATTGCAGCTTTTAGGTTATGCACTTCACTGCAGCTTGCTACTGAAAATCTGGCATATCTTCTGTCTGACATTTATTAGATATAAACTGCTGTTTCTCATCATCGTAAAATACAAAAGGCACAATGAAAAAATATATAATATGAGGAAGGCATTGCTTTACAGAACAACCACAGAGAGAGATTCTGCATCCATTTCATAAGCAGAAACTAGAGATTTCCAAAACGTTACTTGCATTTGCAAAAACTGTATCAAAAAATAGAATTATCTTTCTCTGATTCATTGAAAAATAGTAAGAAAATGATCTTGAATGCTCAGTGTGATAACAGATAAATCATGAGATAGAGTATAAATGGCTTTTTTAAAGACCATAAAACAGAAAAGCCTGTGTTCTTAATTTACAGCTTATACACAGAGAAAAATGCATTAACATTCAGGGCTACAATATAAAAGGTGTATCTTAAAAGACTGGTGCTATTCTGGAAGATAATTTCCTAGTTGAAAAGTGTTGCATCAATGTGCTAGGAAATCTATATTAAACATTACCTTGAGAGATAAAGACTAATTCCTCCTTCAGATTAAAAATTGTAATAGTTAAAACCAATCATCCTATTGCATTGTTATGTGCAAGGAAAATAAAGTCTATAATACCATGCTTTTAAAGAAACAATTCCACAAAGCTAAAAATATGATTGCTGGAGTGAATTTAACAGAAAAGTATGAGTAAGAACAGGTTACAGCGCTATTATTTCTCCAAGTGCTACAAAACAATAATCAAGGAAAGTTACTAACTTTAAAAGATTCATTGTACAGATGAAAGAATCCACACAGTAATAAGAAAAGACTACTTAATAAATTACAAAAATACAGTACCACATATAAATCACATGGTAGAGCAACATAAAGCAACATAAACTATACTGAGATTTTTATTCAAATGTTTTGAATCGTAGTCACCTCTAAAAGAGCCTGATGTTTTTCCAAATTTGTCCATATTTATCTAAGGAAACAAATTCAGTGGTTTAGTTCTCAGAAATGCTGCATTTAGAGAGCAGGTGGGTACTCAACACTTCTGAAAATAAGGCCATTAATTCTGCTTTTCAAGGACAGCTTGTGCAGTATTCCAAAATATTTCAGTGCCTAGAAAAGATACATTCCTATCTTCATCCTTACCCTCCTACGTATCTTTAGAACGTGCCCCATACAAACCAAGTTCAGCCGCTTGCTTTTGAAAATCATGATTCAAGTACGGTGATTTAACGAGGATGGGCAGCTAAGCACCACACAGCTGCTCTCTCACTTCCCCTCAGAAGGAAAGGGGAGAAGAACAGCTTGGTCTGAGACACTAACAGGGAGTTCACTCACCAGTTACCATCACAGGCAAAAGAAAACCTGCATAAAGGATATTAATGTAAATTGTTGCCTACTGACAACAGACAAGGGCAGTAGGAACTAAAGGCAATCCAAAAACACCTTGTTCCCCTCCTATCCAACATCTACCTTCCCTTCACCCCGAGTGCCACAGGGGAACCGGGGCTGCAGTCAGCCCATGAAGATTCATCTCCACTGCTCCTTCACAGTCACTCCGTTCCCCTGCTCCATGCAGGATCCCTCCCACGGGATGTCATCCTTCCAGAACTGAGCCTGCAGGGGCTGTCCACAGGCAGCAGCTCTTCAACATCTGCTCCCACATGTCTCCGTACCACAGGGTCCATCCCCCAGGAGCAAACTGCTCCAGCAAGGGCCCCCCATGGGCAGCAGCTCTCCCCATGCCCCCTGCTCCTGCATGGGCTCCTCTCCACGGGCTGCAGCTCCAGCCCAGGGCCTGCTCCTGCGGGGGCTCTCCATGGGCCGCAGCCTCCTCCAGGCCACATCCACCTGCTCCACTGGGGGCTCCTCCACGGGCTGCAGCATGGAGATCTGCTCCGTGTGGGACCCATGGGGACAGCCTGCTCCACCAGGGACCTCTCCACAGGCTGCAGGGGAACCTCTCATCTCTGGTGCATGGAACACCTCCTGCTCTCTTCCTACACTACGCCAGGTGTCTGCAGGGCTGGTTCTCTCACCTTTCCTCACCCTTCTCTCCCAGTTGCTGTAGCACAGCAAGGTTTTTTTCCACTTTCTTCACTCTGCTCTTCCAGAAGCCCAGCCAGCATCTCTCCCAGCCCAGCTCTGGCCAGCAGTGGGTCAGTTTCGAGCCAACTGTAGATGGCTCTGCTCTGACATGGGGCAGCTGCTGGACTCCTCTCACAGAGGCCATCCCTGCAACTCCCCTGCTATCAAGCCCATACCACGTAAAACCAATACATCATGCTTTCAAGACTTTGAGGAAAAAATGCAAAAGAACAATTTTGTTGCCATTTAGGATTATTTTGTTAATAACACATTCTTGCTATTATTGATTCTGGATTTGTCTTTCTTCTATGATATTACTCACTGCAAAAAGAACTGGCTTCATCAGGCTAACTGATGTCTCTTGCTTTGGAGCAAGAGGGAATTTATTCTCTGGAATTAGAGGTTGTCAAGGACTGAGAGAGGAATTGTGAAAATAAAAGCAATCACTAGAAAGCATGTATTTATCAAGAAATTTAACAGTGCAGTCGCATCAGTGGTGTTATTGTTTTCTCTCAGGTAAATTGTTTTATGACAGGCAGTGTTTTTTGTTTGTTTGTTTGTTTTGTGTGTGTGTGTGTGTGTGTTTTTTTCCAATCCTGTAAGCAAACAGAAACTACAAACGAAATTGCCCCCCAGGAACAGAAATCCAAGAATAACAAATTTAAATGAGATGGGAGATGTGACAGCAATTCTCAATGCAGGTTAGGCAATTACATGATGATAAACATAAAAAGTTTCAGAAAATGCATTTCCCTTTCTTCTTATTTCCTGCTTTAGCTAGTTAGTGTTTGAGCCTTTGGGTTACTGAACTCAATTGGTTGCAATTTAATTACTATCATATATTTTGAGGTGCAGAGCATGAGGTGCATGGGAGATATTTTCTCCCTCTACAAGGTACTCTGGAGGCTTGTAAGTGTATGCTACTATTATCAGTGTTTTTTTCTAGTCACCTAATGCAGGAATGGGACAATACAGAAGCACAGACATGACATTAACTCCTTCTCAATTTATACTTGTCTATTGTCTTTTAACTTAGGTATTCAAACAACAATCCACAATGCTCTTTTCTCATTAAGTTCAGAAGGTAGAAAAAAGTGTTCACATCTGGTAAAATATCTGTATGCGAGTAAATTCTTTAGTAGGTGGGAACAGGACACAAAGCCATGTTGCTTCTCCTATATGACTGAACTTTCTTCCGTGTGGGAAAGAAGGAATTATATAAGAACCACCAGATTTTTCAGTTTTCCTGTAGCTTTTAGAATAACTGAAGCCTAATCTCAGCTCTGGGCTACATATACGTATTATCATTTATTTCCCCTGTGTAAAAACCTTTGAACCATTCAAATAAAAGCTACCTTTCATTGTCCTGTACTTTATCAGGACAAAGGAAGAAGTCAGAGTTTTGTAAGTACATTTTCCTTCTATTATTTTGGAAATGCTCCCATTTTAGTCAATTAAAGGAGAACATAAAAATCTCTTCAGATGAACAAAGTCAGGTGTGGGAGAGGTTTAAAAAGCATTAACCACATTACCATTCAGCTATTCATGGCATTGTCAGCGAGGGAGAAATATCAGACTTGCCAGGCCAGGAAATACTGCACAGTTGCAATTTTGGCAGCTCTCACTCTCCAGCTAAGCCTTCAAAAGCAAACTGAACAGAAGGTAAAAATACAGCAAAACATGTGCAATTTATTGAAATTACATAACTGGCAAACTCTCCTTCACAACAATACGACAAAATATTCAAAACCTGGTGTAAACAGACCTTTCAGTCAGAATGAGTAGGGTCTGAGGAGACATTGCAAATGCAAAGGAGAGATAAAGATAGCTATTAGGTCCTTTAAGTAGACCTAAAACATTCTTACAGAGCCAGCTCAGGAGGTATCTTTGCATTCCTCCAACAAATGAACCTCCTGCATTTCCATTCAAGTTGAAAATAAACATGCCCAACTTCAGCCTAATTTTTGGCATTCAAATGAGCTAGACAAATCAGGAACTTGGTCCCTACACTGAAGCAGAAATACAGGCATCTCAGGAGGTGATTTACAGCACCAAGCCAGGTCACTGCCTTCTGGAGAGAGAATCTCATGTATTCAGCTGAGGAGCCACTGTAGGCACTCATATTTTGCTTACAAAAATTGCACAGTGGGATCAGCTGATGTAAAATTCTGGTATGGATCTTGACCTCAGCATGCCATGTTCACCATGGCAGCTTTTGATGAGAATAAAGTGGAGTTGCACTGAATTTGAACCCTATTGGTCTCAGTCACCTAAACCACACTTCTTCTCATGAGAACAGTGACCTGGAATTTCAGAGTATTATCTAATACAAATGCCAGTTCAGCCTGAATACACAGAAAGCTAAATCTAGCAGCCTAGTACAGCACACAGTACTGCTTGGGTTCACAAATAGTCTCTAGACACAGAGTAGCATCTCAAGATATCCAAGGGGCTTTGGCTGCCTTTATCATGAATAATGAAGAGTTGTGGTTTCTGTCTGTACAAAATAGCAGTTGGAGATTGGTTTTGCTACTCTGCAGCTTGGTGGCTCTTCTGATCTCTCTTTCAGACAGAAAAGAGTTGGTTCTTTGGAAGATGTAATACTTCTTTAAGAAGTATTATTGTTACAGTCACTGTATTCAGTCCTGAGGTATGCTCCTGTTACTTTTTTTTTCATGCCTTTACCTTTTTCCTTAGGAATAAAGTAGTAGACATTTTCTTAACACTTTTGATTTAATAACTAAAATATTAACAGTTATGTTGAAATGCTAGTTTTCCTGGGAGAAGCAATAGATCTTAATAGACTAGCTGATACCACTGGAAAAAGCAGATTGTCATAAGCATGAAGGAGATACAATGAAAATTTTGGAAAATTGACAGGTTTTCAAAGGTATCAGCCACTTCTCCTTACAAGCCTTAAATCTTCACAAATGCAACAAATTTTCCCAGCATTTTTATATTCAATGTTTTAAACTTTACGATGTGGGTTCTGTTTTTTTGTTTGTTTGTTTTTGTTTTTGTGTATGTGTGTGTGGTTTGTTGTTTGTTTTTTTTTTCTTCCTTAATTTAATCACTTAAGTGTCCTTAAGGCACTTTTGAAAACGTGGTAGAGTATAAATCATTTTATGTCAATCTGTAAAAAAAAAATAAATAAATAAATTTGCACCACTATCTCATCTCACAACATTTTTAAGATAACCTAAACATATTAGATGCTTAAACCTCATTAGTTCCAACTTGCTCAGGCGCTTTCTAAAATCTGACAAGAAATTCACATCTATCATTAGATGAATAAATAATTTTTGACAGGCTATTCCATTAACTGTATTTGAAAATTTCCACAGGAATCATTTTAATCTCTGTAGACAAAAATAGTTTCTTTAAAAAAACTTCGGAAAAGAAAAACTAGGTTGCTGGTGTTGTCAGTCAGTATCATGATCTCTGACTTGCTTTTGTCTCTCCTTGAATCCCTCAGTCTCTCGCAATGTCCGGAATAAGTTGGAGTATGAAGGGAAGAGATAACTGTTGTTCTTGTGGTTCAACCACAGTAAATAAATGATGAGAAAATGCAATATAATTTTAGTTTTAGTTCTTTGGAAAGACGGCAGCCTGCTGGTTCTTATTTTGAATCATCATCACTCTTTAGAATGAAAAATAATTGGGTGTAACAATATTCACAAAGATGTTATGTTCTGAAAAGAATGGCAAAAGATGGTGAAGCCTTACTTACATCTAGAGATCCACAATCAAGAGGTATTCAGACAGTTGCACTCAGATATGCTTCTGTATCTGCCAAGTCTGTACCAATTAACACTGATTACTACAAGCTGGATGCAAACTTGTGAGAGGAAGGAGTCTGATTCTGGATACACACAAATTTGCCAGGAGTTGTTCTATAGAGTTTTCAATCACTTCAATGAGTTAAATCGTTCTTGAGTCAACAGTACTGTATCTCACATTTTTCATTTGGGACTGCCTTGAATGAGAATGGATGATATTACTAACCGTTCTATTGAAAAGGTGGAGTGACTAGCAAGTATTTGCAAACACAAAATATTTGTTATTCACTGGAAATAATTCTGCTAGAGCCAGCAGAAGTAAAGAATCAAATTCTCTATTTTATTGTGGGATCGGACGCTGACAGGAAAGAGACGCCAAATGCGTCATGGATTAGCTAAAAAATAATTAGATCACAGAGGTATACATTTCTCTCTCTGGACTCGACCATGTTATTTTTGATCATATATGGACAGTCTTGAGCAGATGAGCCACATAGGAATTAATGATAAGTGCCAGAACACAATCAGATGCCCTGGATTTACTTATTGAGTTATAAAAGCATTTTAATTAATTGTAGGAAGCTGTAGGAAAATTAAGCTTACTAGTATGGGGTGATCAGTAAAACAAAAAAAGCTGCTCCCAAAAGATGAGCAAAAACTCATCTCCACAAATATTTACTTTCTTCAATAACATGACTAACACGATAGCCTAAATAATGGCCTATGCAATGCAGGTCATTCAATAATATGCTCACGCTGCAATGTACACATGCTCTGACATACAAGAATCTTGTGCCTTAATTTAGAAACATTATTAATTGTGTTTATTACTGAATTGCTGAAGGTCTAACTACTAGGTGGGATGTATTACAGCAGACATTGTGCAAACTTGTTACTGGAGAGTTGCAATTGATACGTGGTCAAAGCAGATGTTTAACATTGAAGGAAAAATATAATGGATTCATGGATTTTGACTTGTTAATTCTGTGTACTTCATCCTTTATGTATTCTATAAATATATTTTAATTTAAATAGGGCCTGCCCATTTACATATCATATCTACTGTTACCAAATCTACAGCTGCAGAGATTACAGGCCTATTTTTCCTCTAAAAAACAAACAAACAAAAAATTTTCATTGTGATACTGAAGTGTGGTATTCTCATGACACACACCTATAAGGATTTTTCTGGATTTTGCTCATTCTGAGCAGCCACTGCTAGGCATAGTATGAAATCCTCTTCCCACTGGCAAGCTTATCATTCTTCTTGCAGAACAACTTCCTCTGGCACCAACTACAATTGAGAAGAATTCTTATGCCTAATTAAGAGCTTCATGATCCCTGATGTTTTCAGCTCCAACATTTAAAAAGCCCTTCTGAGACAGATATAAAAATACAGAATTGGTTTAATGCTTATCTCATATATATAACACTGGTTCTGTTAATTCATTAATTTGCTTTATCTATTGCAATAAAGATTAGCCAAAGCTCAGGTTTGGATTCAGAATCAACAATGTCAAAAACCTCTAAAGACTTTAACATATCATCCTGGATTTTTAAGAGATCAGCTTCTGATCTAAGTCTTCTACCATTTTGAGTTAAATTCTCATATGAGTAACTGTTCTTACAGTATTCCAGCTAGAGTAAAGTTCACAAGTAGGTCCTTCAACCATATAACTTTAAAATCACATGAAACTGAATACAAACCTTTCAAACCTTACCTAAACATACGTAATCAAAGACAGTTTGCATACAGTATACAGAATTGTTCTAAGTATAGTACTTTTTTAGTTTTAAACCATGCCAGCTGATTGAATAGGCTGGAAAAACATTAACAAGATCTCTATGCATGCTGAATTGATATTTGCTGTTCAATTTTCAATTCATTCATCTGTGACACTCACACCGGCTTTCAGATCTACATTATGGCAAAATAAAGTACATGTTCCATATATATTGTGAACTAGTAATGTATACATGAAATTTAACTACACAGTATTTTACTTGATGTTTCACTTTTTGTTAGGTTTGCAGCTGAAGGAAGGAAAGTTGCAGGTCTCTTTCTGCCTTGCTCTGCTTTAATACTACAATGGAGGAAAACACGGGTAACACGTCTCCTTCACATTTCCTTTAACTCATAAAATGAGTGTTTCTGTAATTACTCCTGAACTCATAGACATATAATTATGTCTTGGTGAGAAAAAATGCAGCCACAAATTCTAAATATATTCCTATGGCAATCCAGTAAAATCCCACTGATTTTTTTCATGTTATTAATAACAAAGCCTGATCTTTCTGGGTTGAAGACTTAAACAGTGTGTGCAAAACCAAGAAGCAAAACTACAAATTTTATTTTATTTATTTATTTATTTTTAGATGCTGAGTCTTAGCCCAGCTCCGTTTTACTTTGAAAGCCTACAGATTCTTAAGCTCCTTCTGCAGATAATGATAAAATATTTGTAGAATATCAGAAAAAATCATTAGTGACTTCAACCACATTTGAAAGTTACCTTTTGTTCAGGAAACTCTCTAGGTAGGATTTTTCTAATCCAGAAAGCAACGTTATGTCATGTCACATTCTCCTGCAGGTCTCTCTGTTCTTTCTCTCCACCTTCAAGGCCATTCATCTGCAAGATAACAGATTATTTGAGGACACTGTATCCATCACAGACTGCTGCCATCTCATAATCCAGGGAAAAATATATGTCATGATAATTTTACTCAAATGTTTATTGCTGTACTAATAAAAAGCAGTGAAGCAGGCCTTGCAGCCTTTTCTCATATTTCCTCCATATGAGAGAGCATAGGCTTGATCTATCAGCTAGAATAATTGAAAAAGCAATGACAAATCAATACACTGATGTAATTTGCATTTCTTTCCTGACGAGGAAAAGAGAAGAGCACTAGAAGTATTCTATAAGAGTATTATAACAGTATTATAATGCAGGAGGTTCTTTAGGTTACAAACTTGGATGGTGAACACAAGAATAACATCCATTGTAAAAGGTTATAACAGTAGTAAAGACTAAAAAGACAAAAGGCCTTGCCTTTCCCCATGTGACTGTAACTTTCCATACCACTTTTTTCCTCTGTAATATTAAGATGTAATTTGGCTACAAGATCAAGACTGGTAATCAGACTTGTTCAAAGTCATTAGCTCACCTGTGAAAAGTAAATTAATACAGAGAACATTTTATAAGAATATATTTTATACACAATGTTTTATATAAAAACAATAAATGTTAGCTTGTTAGCTTTGCCTTCTGATCTTCTAGTTGCCATACGTGAAATAACATTGTTTTGTTTTGCCATTACTGCTGCTTAAAGACAATTAATAAATTTATTTTTAAAAAGCTTGTACTGATAGTAAGACAAACCAACATACAAATGTAGAGTCATGCGGGTAAGGTAAGAAAAAAAGTAAGGCTTCCCTATACTGTTTAATAGGACACAACCTAAGCCAAGTGAAAACACTATTCTTTTTAAATGCTTGTCCTGTACTTGTATGAAAAATCTATTCAATGAGGAGTCATTACAGATGTTAGTCACAAACTGGGCACATTCATATACTATTGATCAAGAAGAAGGAAAAATCACACGCACAGGATAGAAACAGGATGTCAAAAACAAAGCAGTTCAACATGTGTTGGATGAAATAAATAGTGTTAAAACATCCCCTTGGTTTAGTATTATGTGGAACTTCTAATCTGGACAGAACAGATCTTCTGCCAAGTCATCATTGGATGAAAACGTCCATTACAAAGGACAGGTTGGGACACCATCATAAACTCTATGATGCTATTTGGAAATAAATTTTGCCATAAAAGTGGGCACTTGCTTCTTCATTTCTTCAGTTTTCCACTGCATTAGTCACTGTCTTAACTGAATTAACCAAATGATCATCTAGTATCAACTGAGAATTATCACTGAAGTCCCAGCCCATGAAAATTTAGGAGTCCTTAACAAATAGAAGAAAAATATATTAGAAATAGTCAAATAGCTGGGGGTGGGAAGGGGGGAGAAAAGAGAAAGAAATCTCACTGCTGTGTGGCTATCCTGTGATTTAGAGCTTTTAGACATTCCCCAGAATATCTAACAAGAATTATTTGTAATAATTTGTTTATATTTACAATGGAAGGAGGTGGCTAATTCATTTTGGCATATGACCATTTCAGTTATATTGAAAAAGGGTTTTGACAGCGAAACTTTAGTAACACTGAGAATGAATGGGTTGTGGCAGCTACAAGTCTCATTTGAGTTTGTAACTTCACACAGAAAAGTTACTTCATCCCATCAGCTCTTCTTACCATTGTATTATGCACTCAATCTTGACACCATCGTAGCTTTTTTTTTGCAATGTAATAAAAGTTTTATTTGTTTGGCTTATTTAGTAGGGAGCATTTAAGAATATATTATTTTCCAACATGCATCCTTGAGTATTGTCTAAACGCTACCAATGATACCAGCACATCAGTAACACAAAACAAATCTAATTTTACTTTAATTAGCATCAAAACCTTAGCTTGCATACACAGAAATACTTTTGAGAGTGTAGATCTTTATTCTTTCTCAATTTTCACTGTTCTGATGATAGACGCAGGAAAAATAACTAGAGAACAAAAACATTCAGTTCTCATTAGTTTTTGAGTATCAGAAAATCACACCGATTATTTCCACCTAAAGGCACTGAAGCTTTATTCTGATACTAAGCAATGTGCCATTTTTAAAATCTCAAGATTTGTTTCTGTGCGGTAGAGGAAATTAATCAAAAAATGTGCTAAGAACTAGGTACCAATATGGGAAACAGCATATTTTATGCTGACAGTATTTCTAGCATAAGCTATTACAGTTTCTCAAGCACTGAAGATGAATCATTCTCCCTCTTGCATGTATTTATATTAACTCATAAACCTGTAATACATGGTTTAAGGACAAAGTTATGCTAGAGTATTCATTTGATTTGGTCCACTGGCCAAGCATAAACAGGGTGTAAATCTTGTCAAAAAGCACAGAGCCGCACAGCAGCTGAGGTTGGCAGGCTCCTCTGGAGGCTGAGCCCATCCTCATTGTAAGTAGGGTCAGCTAAGGCAGGTCACCCAAACTGGCGTTTGCTAAACTGAACAGAAGCCCAACCACCTCTTCTCTATTTCAGACCATTTGATCTTCAAAAGCATGTTCTAAAACAATGCATCTCTTGCAATATGAATTCCATGGAAAATCTTTGAGTGATGCAACTTTTTGATACACCTTACTCTGAGGAACTTCCAAACTTGCATAGCAGGGTTTACCTATAAACTTGCTCTTCCTGAATTTTTGTCATTGAAATTCACTTGGTGTAGCAAACAGGACTTCTGGAATTGAAACCACACAGCTAAGAAATGAAAGAAAAGTTTCTCCAAGCTTTTAAAGGATGCTGCACTAACAGCTTTGGATTGCCACTGACGCTTCATTGTGCACCACGTTCCAGACTGGGCCTTGACAGGTGCAAATGCAAGCTCCCTGAGTGCAGCTCAACCAGGGCCTGACACACGCTCACAAAACAGACCACCTGAATAACAACACAGTTGGCATTTTGAGAAGATGAAAAAAACCTGTGGAGGTTTTTAGATGGCAGACACTGACTGCAAAGTTTATAAATCAAAATTTCAATGTATGTACTGCAGAATCCTTAAATTTCAGGGATTTTTTTCCCATGAAACTGCTTTGAACAAATGGGGGAGGGGGGGCACAACAGCTGGGGTTACTAAACACTTCAGTGAAGTGTTGTATTTACTCTGAAAATGTGAAGCACTCTTGTGAAATAGATACAGCAAAGAAAACAAATCACGATGACTAACTCTGGTAGCAATTTCAACTCAATCAGAATTTTGTTAGTACTGTCAAAGGCAAGAGAACATAGCACAGATACCAAGTCTGCTCCCTAGAGTCCCTGCTGAGCAAGAGCACCCACAGACCCGTACGGGTATTACTGCACTGTGTTCATGAAATACAAGGAGACAAAACCCTGCCATCACCTTCTCTGGATCTGGGGCACAGCCATTTGTCATACGTTATTTGCACCAGTTTGCCTGATGGCATATTTTGGACATTTTTCAGCTGGCTTCAGATTAGTTTTACCTGACTTTTGGGTAGACTAATAAAATCAGGAAAACCAGGCAGGTAACAGCTTCAATGGGAAGCAGTACGCCCCAGCCTAGCAATCAGACATGTACATCTGCCTGATTCTGGTGCAAGGGCCTGTCTTAGACTTACACCTTTGACATTAAAATCACAACTTTTTTCCCAGGTTTGGTGGTTTTGTTTTTTTTGTTTGTTTTTAAATAATGAGGGAATTGTGCCATTTCCCATATTTGACGTGTAGCTGTCCCATCCTCCCTTATCCCTTCCATACTCAAAAACACACAGCTCATCTGCTATACAGAGGAGGACAAAAAAAATCATTCGGCGTTATAACCACATAAATGCATCACTACCTCTGACGAAGACTGTCTGAGGGCCAAGAATGCCTCTTTTTGCAGGGATGATGAGGAGCTTTCCTTTTAACAACTACTTTAAACTTTTTTCAAAATGACTGAAACAATTACAATTCTGGCAAAGCACTCCAAAATTTCTTGCCATCAAGAGTTTGACTCCAGTACAATGGCTTTCATCTTTTCATGGTGTTTGTGATTATTCACATACAGATGAGATGTCACATAACAGAGTGAGCCAAGAGAGGGAAGAAAGGTTCCCTGGCACAGCTAAATATAGAAGATAAGGCACAATGTAACACACGCAGGTGTTTGGTGGTCCTCTGTGCTCTCATAATCTGGTTATGGCTCAGTTACTGAGCTGAGAGCTCTTCATCAGTGTAACAATGATTATTTGCATGCACACTGCTGTCACAAATGGGAAGGGCATCCCATACTATTACAATATAGGTAAAATTGTCACTCATTTGCATTAACACTGTCTAACAGTTGCAAGTTTTCCTAAAGTGGATCCTGAAATAACCGCCCATCTGAATCTCATTCGGAAAACACATCCACACACTGGGAAGCCAAATCTCTCAGTTACCCAGCATTAAATCTAGGCAGCATCACAGAAGGAGACCCAAAGGGCCACAGTGAGTCTGCCTGCTAACAGTTCTTCCCAGATTTGCAAACATCCACTCACATTAGTCGATAATAGGGGGTGAAGTGTTCAGCTCAGGAGCATGACAAGTTTGAGAGGTCTGCACCCACTGACTATGTTGTCCTACTGGTGTAAAGCATGCCTTTCAACAATTTCAAGGATGTACATACCCTTCTATCCTGCAGTTTTAAAGGCAGAATTAACAACTCCGACAGGACAATCCTAAGGAACAAGTTTCCTGTTTCTCTTCTACCGAGAATTCTACACAGCAAGCCAATATGGGCCACCAGGACAGCTATCAGTGTATACAGTCTTTTCCTTCTTGAATTGGTGATTACAAGGAAATAAAACTGTCTGAAAGATTAGTAACTTGTGATATATCTACTAATTACCATGCCTGGATACACATAACTGAGAGGGCAAGAATGCAGTCCTCAGTGACTGTATTGTGCCACAAGTGGTCCCTCTGAGTCATCTGGACCAATTGCTACAGAACTGAGCAAGAACACAGCAATTTGCTTTTAACCATGAAAAGGCTCCAATGAGTATTTCTCTTAAGAGGGCACTGGACTAGGTTTACACCTTAGTGATACGAGTAATTTGTGGCTTTGTTCTTACCAAGTCCTACAGTCTCCCTAAAGTATATGATGCCAACCTCACCTCAGTGGAATTTACTTTAGAGGGTCAAGCCAGTGACCTCTATGTGCCCCCATCTTACCCTCTGTCCGTATAATGCAACCGTAAAATACACAAAAATCCTGGGAGCACTGAGAGATTTATGCAGTTAATATAAATGCACTTTGAAGTAATCCACTGGAGAAAAAAAAAAAAAAAAAAAAAAAAAAAAGAGAGAAGAGAAGAAGCAATAGTAGCAATAACACCAAATTTTAGTCTATGGGGAGTCTGAAAAGTCATCTTTACATGTTTATACTTTAAATAATTCAGAGCAGCATATAAGCAGCCCTTCGACGTATCACTAGGACATTGGTTTGTTAATATCTTTCCTCTGGAAACATATGCGTTATTATTCCATGAATGTCTTAGTGCTTTTGCAACATTTACCAACTAATGCTCTCTTGCAATAAAATGATTATTTTCATTTCTTTGGTTAATCCTTAAGGGCACATGGCTTCATGGGAGAAGAGATTTTCCAAGGCAAAGTGTACAATACAAAAAAAAAAATAAATTAAAATTCATCTTTCTTTTTTTAATTCATGCTTTTAAAGGTGGAATTGATAACAAAACATTAAAAGTACAAGTTAAAGAAGGATAAAAATGGAAAAGAAGTGATCACAAATTTAAGCTGTTACTGATTTGTATATCTTCTGATCAGACAAGAAAAAAAATCAGTTATTTGCAGGCCTAATGACTTTCCACTCCACAGCCAACTTGCACGAGCTTTTAATAGATAACAACAAGAAATGTCTTTTTTTTTTTTTTTTAGTAGATTTAGGTCAACATGAAAATGTCAACAAGGCTGAGGTGCTAACAGAGTTAGAAAGCATTGCAGTAATGATCTGCAAGCCCACGTAGTTCAAAATGTTAGAGCAAAGTCACTTCCTTCACAAGCACTTTATTTTTTAAATTGATTCCTTCCATCTTTATGGATTTCTTCAGTCAAGGTCAATGCTTTCGTTCTGCAGCCAGGAATAGGCTAGACAATAAAAACTGCAGAAATTAATTCATCTAAAAAGATGCATGTCATTGAGATTTGAGAAGAATATAAGTCTCTTCTAAAAACTGCTGAGTGTAAATATAATATTTTCTTTATTCAGCTCTCCAATATGAGGAAACCAGAAAAATAAAGTTTAAAGGTCACATGCTCGTGTACATCATATGTTTAAGTCCATTGGTATACAGTCCAACCTGAACAATGAATTCTACGTGGACATGACTTTGCTGTAGAACATCAACTCAGCCTTTAAAACAAAGTCCTCCAAAAGTTTAAGATTGTGCTTCATGTTTATATTCTTAATAAAGAGTTTCTCATGTTTCAGCTAGTTCTAGTCACAGGTTCTGCAATAAGGAATTTTGTGGAAGCAGTGACCTGGGATGATTCAACCATTTATGTGTTGTGTAAATATGTTACACATAAGGAGTGCAGCAGTCCCCAGAACCTGGTGCTTGAAATTCTCTGAAACATCACTATCATCTCCCATGAGATTTAGGAATAATATCTATTAATAGATCTAGAAATACAAGTGTCAGAAGACAGACTCGTTTGCAGGGTGGTCACAAGGGTTCGAACACTGTAGTGCAATGAACAGCATGAAAATGACATTTACTAGAAAAAAAACTGTAAGAAAAGGAACTAATGATGACTCTAAAGACTCATATTTCTAAGGATGAATCTTTATCTAAGCTTATCTAGGGAAGGGCAGGTGAGTCTGACAAATTGCACTGATTATATTTTCCGTATGAGAAGAAACTGACATTTTACCCCCATTACTTCTCCATTGTTCTATTCTGAGCTTTCTACAAGGTATCTACAGGAGAGAAATGAGCTATTATGCATGACGACTGGTGTAACCTTACTTCTGTTATTGAGAAAAAGAGCAGAGAAATTTCAGGAGAATTAACAAGAGGAGTGGCATTCCAATTTATTTGATTTTCACAAATTCACATCTTGCCTGTCTAAAAAGATAATAATAAATAAATAACACTAATCATATGTTTCAGAACTCATAGAAGAAAAAATGCATTTCCAGGATTTATTGCCTCAACACAAAATTTCACACTACATTTTTCTCATAGCCAATCTCCTCTTGATGCGATCTAGCACTTTCCCATGTTCCTTAGCCAAAACTGTATGAAACGCCCTCTTAAACCCAATGAAACACTTGAGCTTTTTCATGTCTCTCTGGATCAAGGCATCTTTCACACCACCAATTACAGAGCTTTAAAGGAACTACGTAACTGTTAATTTGACCTTGAAACCCCAATTAAACTTGTGGCTACATTTATAAACTGGAAAAATGCATTTACATTCAGTGGTACTTAAAAACCCTCACAGATTCTCAGATCTGGGATGTTCTGAAACAAGACGACAAGCTCATTCTCCCTTCTGAATATTCTGATGGGTTTAAGACGGTTGTCATCATGTAAGAGATTTGGTGGTACAGGAACACATAAATGGCCCACGACTAGGATACTGCCCTTCTGAGATGGCCCCTAGAACAGGCTCATTTATGTAAATATCCTGAATCCAGAAGGAACATCACAAGACCACCCCTAGCCTAGTCATTACTGTATTGAGGTTCCATAACTAAGACAAAAAGGGTTTACAAAGGATCCATTTCAGAATTTAAGTCTTCTGTGATAACTGCAAGAAAAAGATCTTGTGCTTTTTAGAGTAATTCCACTAGCTTTATCCTTCTGTACTATGCTAAGTAGTAAAAACAGATTTCTTTGTTTTTCACATTCATTAAAACAGTTTGTGTTTACCTTTAATTCCTCCCTTTCCAGGAACCACAGTGATGGTCCAAAGCTCAGAGACATTAAGTGAGAAGAGTAGAATGGACATTAATGCCAATTCCATCTGCCCTCACAGAGGGTTTTTTACCTACTTAAAATCACTGTGAATGATATAAAATGAGGCTGCTCCTGGGACACCACACACACAGAGTCAACACCTACAGATGCTGACTGAAATGTGGCAAAAGGCACCACCAAGCTCCAGAGCGCGCTTTCAGTGTCAGCTTGCAGTTTCCTCTCCATCTGCTGAAGGATTTGCTAACATCCACACAAAAGACAGTTGAAATGAAACACAAATAAAAATAAGGAATAATAATATTAAAAAATAGAAAAAAAAAAATATAGAAAAAATAGGGAATAATATGTCATTTCAACATTATCACATTATCAAGGAGCTATGTGTTAACAGAGAAATGTGGGAGAAAATCAATAGCCAGATTTTGACAATTAACTGACAGCATACAAAGAGACCTTAAAGTATTCACAGGGTATTCCGGTAACAAGGTAGACATAACTATGCATTTACATTCAAATGTTTCTATTTACCTCCAGAGTACACAGAAGGTGCAGCTTTCTTTAAACTTGAATTATATTATCCCTGATATAAAAAAATGAAAGTTGGACAGGCACTTAGTCCTATGACAACGGTATGTTGGTTTTATCACCTGGATGTAAACTGTAGATTCAAATAACTACATATGCTGTAAAGGGCATCATCTTAACACAATTTTTAGCAATGCTACTAACTATATTTCAACTTTAACTAAGAACACAAATCAATGTTGACTTCATATGTACTTTTTCATCTTAAGGTACTCTATTCATAGCAAAATAACACAGCACTTATTTTGCAACTGAAAGTTACCAGGTGTTTATTTTACAAATAATGATCCCAATATTCAAGTTCAGCTTATTTAGGGAAAAAAATAAAAAATAAAAAAAATCACTGAAACATTTAGAAGGGATGGGATTTGCTATGTAATCTTCAGTTTATAGTGACTCAAAGTTGCAATCATGATTCCACTAGATCTGTGCAGTTTTTACTTTTAAATTCACTTAAAGTCAGTTTTTCCATTAACTGGATTTACGTGCCATAGATTGTATTGAGAAGTGTCTCAGCAAGTTATGATTATTAACTCGTGCAATGCTTATTGTGCATTCTTGTTCTGGTTGTTACTATTCAGCTACATTTCTGCTGAACAGGTCAAAATGATGAGAATGCCTACCTTATACAGCATTCTGCTGAATAAAGCCTTGATAAATTGACCAAGTTTCTCTTTCAATTAATCATTGTGCACATAGTGCATAAAGAAAACGTGGAACACCTTCTGAATCATGTTGCTGACTGTCTCCTGGTATAAAGAAGACCAATTTATGACACTACTAGCCTGTTTAAAGATTATATAGCATTCCAGATACTGTAGAACGCTGAATAACAACAATGAACAGTGGAACAAGGATTGGAATAAGTCACCACTTGATGATGATGATAACAGCAACAATACTAAAAGCTGATATACTTCAACTGTGACTCATTTCTCCCTTCTACAAGAAAATTTGCTTTGTACCACTGGAACTTCTGGCTGTGTGATTTTTATGCAGGATAAGGCTCACAATCAAGGAACGAAGAGTTTCCAAAAGCTGAAAACTAAATAAAATAATTAATCTCGAGCCAAATCTGCTGAAACCAGAGACATAATACTATTGGTATATTCAGGTTGCTTATATATAATTATCATATTAGAGTTAATGAATGTGGTTTTGGAGCTCAAAAGAGGCACATCAGTTATGTTGTATAAAAATATCTTAATTACTCTTTAATCTAGGCACTTAGCACTATTTTTATTGTCCTAGTTGAAACATCACTAATAATCTTCCTAATGCTGCTGTTAAAAGATAATACAGGATATCTCAGCTGGAATTTTGTGTTGTTTTATGTGTGTGTGGTTTTTTTTTCCTAGTGTGATTTTTCCTTCTGCAAATTTGTGTGATTGTGACACATAGAATGAAAGTGTATTGAAAACAATTGTTTGCTATCAAGAGTCTGAACGGTTTTCTTTGCTGTTACACATAAAACTTTTTCTTTTGCAGAGATGATACCACTGAATATCTTAAAGAGAGAGAGAGAGGGTCTTAATAGCTCCACAAAGACAGCACATTAAAATATCAATATTAAATGAAATGAATAAACTGCTTTCACAACAGTACCAGGTTTTCTGTGCTTCATTGTTCATTTGAATGAAACTTAAAAAAAGAAGAAGCAAACATTTTTCAGTATCTTGCCAGGTCAACTACAGAACATGTAACACTGTTCTCGAGAAGCAGGGGATGGATATTTCTTTCCAAATCATTTATTTATATTTGCTCATGAGTGCATTCTTAATGAATAAATCTACCAAGCACATTCCAAGGGAAGTCAAGGTGAAAGCAAACAGGAAATGAAACCACTGCATCTCTTTCAGTTTAAGGTCTAGGGAAATAACAACACAGGAGCATTTACAACTGCAGTATGATGGACAAGATGAATGTAAGGTATCTCCTGGAGCAGTTGGAAAGAACTGATGCTCACAAAATGTAAGACAATTTAGTAATTAAAAATGAAAGAAAAAGAAAGAGAGGAAAGATGACAACTAATAATAGAACTGAGAATACACAAGATGTACATTGTAACTCCCAGGATAAATGTTTCTCCTCTTGTTGGGCACATGCTGTGGTGCTGCCACAGTGGTAAGCCACAGGTGAAGGAGCAGTATTCATCACAAAAACCCCAAATTGCCAGAAGACCTTTCTTCCCATCCACCTTCTACCCTTCCCAAAACACTTTGTAACACTGCTTTTTCAGGATGCCAGTCTCACTTTAACCAACGTCATTTCACTGCTTCCTCCAGCTCACCTCTTTATCCAATGTTATCTGCCGACCCTTGTGCCTTTTGTATGACACCTACCTCTTTCAGGCATGGAATGTTATTTATTACATAAATCCACAGCCAGCTCTCCCACCTAGATGGTATCACTGCAAAAATGTTTTAATCCTGTGCAAAACAGGAAGCTCAACCAAATTAAATGCAAAGGGATACTGGGCAGAGAGGAGATGTTCTGTTCACATCAAGAAAGAAATCTGTCGCAGTCTGGAGGGAAAGCAGAAGTCAGTAAGCTCCTTAATTTGTCCCTTATATATATCCTATAAAGTCCGAATTGAATTTGGAAATTGTATTTTGTGTCCTTTGTGGTGGTTATCCACCAGGCTAAAAAATGACCATTATTCAGGTATTTTACAAAGAAATTGCACTCACTAAATTCAGTTTTCCCTTCCAACACAGCTGCTTTATGCCACTGTGCCACCCCAATATTTCCAAAGTCCCTGAACTATTTTATTTCAGGCACAGGAGAGAGTGTCACTTAGGTATTACCGCATGAGCTATTCCTAAATTCTAGTAATCTCCATTTTAACATCTTTGGCTGCTCTAGTTAACGTTGTTCAGGAAGGAAGGTCAGAGGAAGGAAATGTATGGCAAGGCCTATTTCACTGCTGGAAGCCACAAAGAACCCTACTAATGCTCCCCGTAGAGAGCAGGCACTGCAGAAAGCACCAAGAGCTTTTGAAGACTAAACAATTCAATGTTACAGTTTAAAGACACTTGGCAGCAGTTTGTACAGGCTAAAGATATGCTTTCTGTGTAAAACATTGTGAGAGAGAGCTAATAGATGCAAAATCACATGTTTTATGCCTAAAAGCAGAATGTTTATTTATCATATGTGATTCCACTCAAGTCTTATATACTGGGACAATGGCATTAAACAAGTGAATGTCCAACATCTCTGTGACAAGTGGTTGAATTGCTACAGGAGCTGTAACAGAGTTGTGCAGAGATGGCAGGGGGACAGGACAGGTAGTATAGAGGGAAAACATTTTTTTCTTCACATGATGGTCATGCATTCACGTAAAAAGTGACTGCTTTCTGCGAAGCAGGTCAAAAGGTAGAGAGGTAGAGGGCCTGTTTATTTGGTCTGTGGGTTACATTCACCCTTGTTCGTCCTGCCAATTTGGTGGAGATTCAGCAATACCATGTATGAAATGTGAACTTTTAAGTGCATAGCCAAAAGAAAGGTCTTCCAGTCTGCAGGTATCTTCAAAAAGAAAAAAAAAAAAAAAAAAGTTACATATGCACGTAAAGTTTTCAGGTTCTGACACACAGCTTTAAGGACAGCCATCTAGGTATATATGTGAATGACAGGCTATGTTTAATTTCTCAGTTAATCACTGGCAGAAAACTCTCATGGGGTATTTTATCTCCCTATCTCCAACACTTTATTAAAAAGAGACAGTGCTTAAGACACAAAGCAAACAGATAAGAGAAACTATTCTACAACCAGCGCCCTTTATTAAAAATGAAGAAAAGACAACAATCCCTATAGCTAGTGTGTGACGCTTGTTTTAATGACTTCGGAAAGATTATGAAAGAGTAATGGAAAAATTCCGTTTCCTTAGGGTTATTTAAGAAATGATAGCTAGGGATTTAGAACTAGCATTGATTTTATGCTGGATAAGACAAAAGGTTTCTATCATAGGAACATAGAAGCTAACACATCAAAATAAAGAACCGTTAATATAATTCAGTTCCTTCCCCAGTCCCTCTGTTTAAGAAGCTGAAATTTGAGATTCTGTAATTTCAATATATAACTCATTCAATATATAACTCATTAAAAATAAAACAAAACAAAAAAACCCTCATTGTGCAATCTGAGCAGATCAGATGGGGATAAAACTTCTGAATATTATCACAGGTATAAAGGTAAGACCAAAAGGAGAAATGGGATTACAGAACAAAACTGCCAGGAACCAAGGAGGAGATGCCTCCTGGCTGGAGCACAGAACCTGTGCTGGATGCTGCACCCTCAGCTGTGTCCTGGACAAGCCCTTGAGCCCAATACATTTGGCAGCCACCACACAGGAGAGGGGCTACAGCACAGAGCCATGGATGAGCCAGAAAGGCCAAGCTGCAGGGGAAGTGTGAGGCGGGAGCCGTTTGTGTGACCACCACGTCCATTCCTTGCCAGGAATGATGACCCTCAGGCCTGACTGCCTGAAATGACACTCGCTGGTCAGATAGGCCCCTACCAACCAGCAAGAGAGGCAGTCACACCGGTGACCTATATCAGTTCTCTACCCCTTCTGCCCTCTCCCTCCCAATAGAAGGAAAGGGCTGTGCAGAGATTGACTTAAAGTAGTCCTTGTGTGCACAATCAACACTGGGGGAAGAAAAAACAATGGCCTTAAGCATGCTTGTCTTTCTTTCTAGGCTCCAAGGTATTCCTTTCTTCTCTGTGTTATTCTGACAAAAACAAACAATTCAAAACCTATCAGCCAAAAGTCAGGCTTGCTCGACGCATTGTACAACTGTCAGGTATGGAGAACAACCTCAGCTTCCAGCACCTGCCAAGAGAAAGGTGGGGGAGGCATTGGGTTGGCTAGGAAATGCAGCACTCAAAAAGCACATGCCAGGTTACTGCTATGCCCTAAGGCACCAAATACCCCCAGAAAATAAAAAACAAGAGGCCTAGTTACCACTGAGGTCACCTCGCTGAACCAGTTGCTTAATCTAGATCTATTATCTTGGATGGCATCCCAGAAGTGGTTTTATCTCAGCAGAAAGCATCAGACTGACAGCAGATGCAGCAGGAGCAAGAGGTGGCACGTAGCAAACTGGTTTATGAGCCCAGACTTGTATAAATTGTGGCAAAACCAATTATTTTAAAATACATATATAGACAAGCTAATAAAAATTAAACATGCTAAGTTCACTTGTCATGGAGAAACGCCTCAGAACACTGCAGAGACTATAAATAAGAATTTGTAAGGAGATGCCTAGGAGCTGTAAGGTGAGGTTGCCCATTGATGCTTATTAAACACAACAGAGCAGATACAGCTTCTAGCTCAGGAAGCACTTAAATTGCTGATTATTAGAAGCAGGTGAAAATATAACAAGAAAAGTGCAAGAATTTGCTTTATTTTGTATGCTCTTTCCCTAAGCACCTACTACTGCTGGCATTGTCAGAGCTCCAAACATGCACAAAGGAAGCAGAAAGATGTAATTTCTCATGTTTTATTAGATCCAATTTTCAGTCAATGTGATTGTAACATGGCAATTTGGTCTGACCTAATTAAGCCTTTTCTTAGAAGCAGAACTGGTGAATAATTTTATTTGTAAAGATGCGGCTTGTTTTTAAAGCTGAAAACTTTTTGAGAGCATTGGTTGTTTCCATGCTGTTTCAGGGAAGACCATTTAGTTTTGGTCTTTTTGTTCCTATATTTTTCCTCTGCCCTTTCCTGGCACAGAAAAAAATAAATCAATAAATATTGTTCTATTCTATGCTTTCCTTCTGACAAGTACAGTTCAAAAAGTTATACTTTTTTTCTTAGTTACTGAAAAGATAAAAAGAAAAATCTACTTCCTCCAATTTGAGTGATCCCAACAATAGAAAAAAAAATGAATAGAGAACAGCACAAAGTTAAAAAAAAATATTTGTTCTATTTCACTGCATAATAAAATACGAAAAGAGTGAAACATTTTTTAAGTAAAAGGTTATTCACAAAAACAACTAATAGGCATTAGTTTTGCTCCAAGTTCTGGTAATCCCAAGTAACATCAACTGAAAAAAAAAAAAATCTAAAATCTGTTTTCCATTCATAGCCATTTTTTTTAGGCCAAATAGTCCACAATTACTATTTTTAACAAAGGTTTGAAGTTTTCTGGACCAAAATACATTTCTCTCATCACATCTGCATTCTCATCTGGACAGACACTTTATAAAAGTGGCTAACACCACACAAGCATTGTACCAAAGGCAGCCCCAGCACCCCAGTAAGCTAAATTAGACTCAATTAAATGCATTTATAAGCAGTAACACACAGGAAGAAAGACTCAGCAACAGGAGCTTCTGCCAGAAAACCTGAATACTCTCTTCTCTTGCTGGGAAAGGAACCGTTCTCTAGCAAAACTCCACTGGCACAGGTAAATGCTAGTGCATCACGGATATGCAGCAGAAGTCACACAAGTGCTTCCACTACTTTTCTTCGGTACTTTTGAAAGCTACAGAAAATCTGACCCATCTCCCCATGCATACAGCAGCTGCACTGAGAAGAATCATTACTAATTACACATAATTACATTATGTGCAATTACGTCATTACACAATGAAAGTTGCTCCATTTGCCGTTTGAAAACCTCTCCTTTTTCTTGTGTTTCTTTTCCCCTTCCAATGTTTTAAATTCAAAAACATTAACAACTTCCAAACTCTTCTGGGAGTTACCTTCCATCTTGTGATAATGCAGGTTCCATCCTTTTCATTTCTTCAACAAAGATGAATACAAAATGTTAGCTTTTTGAAAGGTTAAGAAAACCCTGACATCCATCAGCCCCAGGAAACCTAATTTTAGGACTAAAAGCTTGTAAAATTAAGGACAGCTGTTGTCATAGAGAAGTTCACAATTTCCACTTTGACTTCATTTATGTTGCGCAGCTGGATTTTTTGTGATGTGTTTAACACAGAGTAGAAGAAAAAAACTAATGTCTTGGCAAGGTATTAATATAATAAATGTTGTACCATGCCTACAGACATGAGTTGGACAAGTTTTTTGGAGTGTAAAAGCCTCTGGTTTCAGGAGGTTCTTTTCAGGATGAATATTTCTCCAGTGGAATCCAAACCATTGCTCAGCAGCATTAACAGATCAGTGTTCTGATCACTTTATTAATGGGAAAAAAACACTAGCTTTCAAACAAAGCAAGACGACTGATTTCTACTGATTTATAGCCCAGCTGAATATTTTTAGTTAGACCTTGCTAATTTTCTACACCAATGGCTACTCCTTTCTTAACCACTTGTTTTTTTCCTAAGTAGTGGTGCACTGAGAATAATTAATGATAACGTAGGCAGAAAAATGGCTCCAGGTGGAATTAAAACATTGTTAATTATAGCCCTTCTGGAAATACTTTTCCAGATGCTTAGAAAATAATGCCCATACACAACTTAAATCTGGATTTTAGCTGTGTGCTTTTTACACATACGTATTTTCTTTAAAGAAAATACATTCCTGCCACGTTTTTTTCAGGTAGCTTTCAATTTCTAAACCTGTGGATTGAATCTTCATGGGCAGGTACTGGAATCATACATCTATGCTCCATAATAAGATCCTTTTCCTGAGGAAGTGTCACATCCACCAGGCTTAGGATCAGCTCCTCAGATTGCTCTCTGGGTCTCACCACTTTCACACAACACAGTCTTCAGGTCTCACTACATCCTAACTAGTCTCCAAAGCAGCTCCTGTAAGGTCAGCTGGAAAAAGCATTTAAAGAAAGTCAGTTACACCAAATTAACCAGTTCCATGCATCACCTTTCCCTGAATTTACTGAAGGAAGATTACGTGCCTGGGCAATAAATGCAGAGTGCCAAGATAGGCAGCAACACAGCCTAGGCACAGCACCACAACAAGCCAGATGAGCAGCCTCTGGACCAGCACTGGCTCACATTCAGCCATATCAAAAACAAGAACAGAGGCAGAGGATTTAATGCCTGTCTATACCCAGTCATATTGACATGCTCTAATCTCAAATGCTAAAGTCCCATTTTGAAAATCTGCAAAGGCATGTAGACTCTTAGGATGCAGAGACCGTTAAAAGATGAAGAGTAGAAAGAAAAGATTTTTCAATTCCTTGTCTTCACGTCAGATCATACCGCGTAAACTAAAAACCAGGATACACATGCAATCACAACTACCAGGGACAAAAAAAAACCTCAAGCAAGTCAGAGGCTGCCACACTGAAACAAATAAGAGATCCCCGTGAGGGTTGTTTAGGAGACAGAAGAGAGGTTAAAAAATTAAAAGCCTTTTAACTAATGTTTGCATTTGAAGGGCACAGTAGTCATAACTTATTTCTGACAATAATTCAGCATATATTTTCTGTGATTAATTGGAGACAAAAGCCCTAGATTCCCATAGGCAGCATCACAGACCACAACTTTGTCACAGAGATTGCAAGCAAGCAAATCTATTGATGATGTAAACATGGATAATGGCAGAAATCACTACTGGCTTCAATATTATTAAAATATTACTTGTTTTCCCATGACGAGAAAAAGTTCATCTGCACACAGAACACCCAGGAGAGAAACTGGAAGTCAGCAGAAGCCACGTTTGGCTCTCTGTGGTGCAAGCATAAGCCTGGAGTCACTAAACTGAGCAATTATTATAATTCTACTTTTACAGGGCAGCAATCTTCCATTCTGAGAAAGAAAAAAAATAATAATATTTATAAACTAGCAGCTGTTTGCCTGAATGAGTAAAGTGGACATGCTGTCTCTTTTTCACCTTCACCAAAATCAGTAGAGGTGTAAGACAAAGGTTTACACTTTATGTTTTAACTTAAAACAAGAGAGGTTCTTGAAATAATTAGTTTGGCTTTTACAGTTCTTCATTTATGCAATTTTGTTACAGCTTTTTGAAAGTAGTTTCTCTTCCTTTTTATCACAAGGCAAGAGTAACAAAACTCAGCAATGAGCTTTGAAGTTAAAGCCTGGTTGCTTGTTAAAAAAAAAAAAAAAAAAAAAAAAAAAAAAATTTGCTGGCAAAGGACCATGGAGCAGAGAGAAAACTTAGTCACCAACAATTGCCCAGATGCTGCCTGACCCATTTGGAAGGCATTTGTTGCTATGCCTGTGCTGTCAGCAGGCATGCCAATCTCCGCCCTCAGAACAACAGCTCTGCAAAACACCTACTACAGCAAGACCAAAGGTGGGTTTGTCAAGGAAAAACAAACTAGCTATTGAGGAAAATCCCACCCCACAGCATTGCAAACTCCTAATGTCACACTGGAACAGCTTCAATGAGTCAGGGTTTATTCAAACATTACCTCTGTCTCTGCTCATGGCTGGCATCTGCAGAAGGGACACAGGTTGTGAGAGGTCTGCATGTCCTTCAACAAATGGCTGAAATGCTCTTTTCCCCTTTTGCCCATCACCCCAAATCAAGTCTAGCACATTATTTAGGATTATTTATATCACTGCTCCCAGTTATTGGTTATTGCCAAGGTTGGAACTGTTTCCTTCCCAAATAGCATCAGCCAGTGCATTCATTATTTTCACAAATCCTGCATGAGTTACTAATCCCATCCTCCTCATGCCCCATCATGATGAGTTGCCTCATCACCACTCAGTGTTGGCCTGTGTCCTCTCAAATGGTACCTGACAAGTACTCCAAATTAGTTCGTGCCAGAGAAGGAGAAGGATAAAGTTTTAATAGTGATGGGACTGAAAAGGATAATTTATAAAAGTATGGGAAATTCCTCCTCTAAACGTGTAATTCCTATTCATTTTATCTCCAAATTCAGCATAATTTATTCAGTAGGCAAATCATAATACCTTTCAGTCTTGAAATTTGTTGGTGCCCTTTTTGGGGGGCATCAGAGAAACAGTCTGGATAATAAAATTTCTTAAGGGCTCCTCGGATCTGTTGTATATCCTCTGTACTGAGAGGAATCTTGGCTCTATTGAGACTTGGTAATATTAATGAAAATTTCCAGGAATACCAGGCTAAATTTCTTGCTAAATTTGTGAAACACTGGAAATCAATAGTTTCATACCTCCCATTAGCTAGTAAATCATTTGACTCGAAACCTGCAAACATAAATAATTCCTTTGCTAATCTTTTAAAAATGTCTTAATTGCAGAAAACCTGTATTTACTCATGATATGCTACAAAGATTTTTAATTATATCTGTACCCATATTGGGACATGATTACTATGTTTCATTATATGATAATACAGGTTCCTATTCATTATGAAAATCTAATTAAGAAGAACATCACCTACACTTTCCAAGACCCTGGAGAAAAGCTACTGAGAAAGACTAACTGTGCTGGTTTTATTCCCAGAAGTCTCACAGTAGAGAACTGCAAGATTCAGGACAAAATAAGCAATGGAGATATCGCATTACCATGCACTATGCATCCATGAAATTAAACATAACATTGTTGTATGGTATTCTATTGCATCCTTGCCTGGTACCATCTGGCTAAATTGTTTCCTTCAGCACTTTTATCAGACGATTTCTTGACTCAATGAGGATATGGTGGAGATAATTTCTCTCAATGGTAAGAGCTACACCCTGCCAGCAGTCTGTAGAAATATACTGTCACTTGCTCAGTTACCAAAAGATTTTCATTAATTTTGGAAAAAAAATATTGTCTTTGGACACTGAGCTTTTGATTCTGGCAGCAGCCAGTCTCTTTTCTGCTACAGTGCTATTCCTCTGCTACCTAATAAAATATTGATCTTTATAAGCAGGTGTAGAGCGATCAATACACTAAAAAGAGGAGAATCAGGTGCAAGAGACCATCTCCTCATTCTTTCCATACACAATTGGAACAAAGTGGACTGAAACCAACAAGCAAGAAATTATCCAATTCGAAACATCTTTTGTGGGGTCCCTACTACAAAGCAAAGTTTCGTCACACCATGTTTGACATGGCATGAAGATACTTGGTGTAATGGTTTCGTTACACTGGGTTTGCAGGCTTATGCTCCTAGACTGTAGGACAAAGTGAACAGAGCCTATATAGCCATGCATGATGCAATTTTCCTTGTAAGCCTTCATAATTATTTTTTTATTTAGTAAAAATAAAGGAGAATGCCTTATGTAGCCAACCAGGAGACTGCTGGTGCCTCCTGTTTCTGTGTATGTAAAAACAGCCTCCAATAGGTGCCAGCTAGAATTGGATGGGATGAATTAGGTCACAGAAACTTTTGCCCTTCTGAAGTGATGTGATATAAATCAAGAACCTATCTTCACTCTGTATGTCAACTGAGGGTTCACAGTTCACAGCACCTCAGGGACTTCCTCATGGCCACATCACAAGGCACCTGGGTTGTGCATCTCGGTAGCTGCAAGGCAGCCTCGCTATCTGTCCAGAAAGCCCAGGGTCTGGGGAATCAAGTTACATGCCATTCTTCAAGAGAGACAACTACCAACTGGGGGAGGGCAGCAGCAGGCAACCAGGATGGTCAGGTGCTGGAGCACGGCATCTGCTCCATGAGGAGATGCTGAGAGGACTGAGTTTGTTCATCCTAGAGAACAGAAGGCTTCACTACGTTTAACTTGCTAAAGTGGGGATGGATAGAGAAGACAAAACCAGAGACTTCTCAGACATGTACAGAGAGCAGAGAGGCAATAGTCAGGCTGCAACAAGGGAAATTCCACCTGGACAAAAGGAAAACATTTTTCACAGTGAGTGTGTTTAAGCACAGACACTGACTGCCAAGAGAGGCTATGAAATCTCCACCCTTTTTAACATTCAAAGGTCTACCAGACAAGGTCCTGAGATACCCAAGCCAAATTATGCCTGCTTTCAGCAGTTGGATAAGAAACATTCACAGGTTGCTTCAAATCTGTATTATTCTATGATTCTATATTCCTCAACTACAAAATGACTTGTGCTTTTATTTAGACTGTAAGATAAACATTGTCCTCTAGATTTCCAAAAACAGGCTATTATTCTCACTGTCCCACCTATATCCTTTCTATCTAGACTAAAATTATAATGGTTCTCATAATCAGAGAAACAGAGAATCATCTAGGTTGGAAGAGACCTTCAAGATCACCAGGTCCAACCTCTGACCTAACACTAACAAGTCCTCCACTAAACCATATCCCTAAGCTCTACATCTAAACATCTTCTAAAGACCTCCAGGGATGGGGACTCAACCACTTCCCTGGGCAGCCCATTCCAATTCCTAACAACCCTTTGGGTAAAGAAGTTCTTCCTAATATCCAACCTAAACCTCCCCTGGCACAACTTTAGCCCATTCCCCTTCGTCCTGTCACCAGGCATGTGGGAGAACAGACCAACTCCCACCTCGCTACAGCCTCCTTTAAGGTACCCATAGAGTGCGATAAGGTCACCCCTGAGCCTCCTGTTCTCCAGGCTGAAAAGTCCCAGCTCCCTCAGCCGCTCCTCATAAGACTTGTTCTCCAGACCCCTCACCAGTTTTGTTGCCCTACTCTGGACTCGTTCAAGCACCTCCATGTCCTTCTTGTAGTGAGGAGCCCAAAACTGAACACAGTACTCGAGGTGCGGCTTCACCAGAGCTGAGTACAGGGGGACAATCACTTCCTTAGTCCAGTCACTTCCCTAGTCCTGCTGGCCACACTGTTTCTGCAGCAGGATGCTGTTCGCCTTCTTGGCCACCTGAGCACACTGCTGGCTCATATTCAGCCGACTGTCAACCAAAACTCCCAGATCCTCCTCTGACAGGCAGCTTTCCAACCACACATCTCCCATCCTGTAGCTCTGCTTGGGGTTGTTGTGCCCCAGGTGCAGGACCCGGCACTTTGCCTTGTTGAAATTCATACAGTTGACCTCGTTGAACTTCATACAGTTGGCCTCAACCCATTGGTCCAGCCTATCCAGATCCTCCTGCAGAACCTTCCTACCCTTGAGCAGATCGACACACGCACCTAGCTTGGTGTCATCTGCAAACTTACTGAGGGTGCACTCGATCCCCTCATCCAGATCATTGATGAAGATATTAAAGAGGACTGGCCCCAGTACTGAGCCTTGTGGGACTCCACTAGTGACCAGCCTCCAACTGGATTTAACTCCATTCACCGTGACTCCTTGGGCCTGGCTACCCAGCCAGTTTCTGACCCAACGAAGCACACGCCAATCCAAGCCAAGAGCAGGCAGTTTCCTGAGGAGAATACTGTGGGGAATGGAGTCAAAAGCCTTACTGAAATCAAGGTAGACCACGTCCACAGCCTTTCCCTCATCCAGCAAGCGTGTTACCTTGTCCTAGAAGGAGATCAGGTTCATCAAGCAGGACCTGCCCTTCATAAACCCATACTGACTGGGCCTGATTGTTTGCTTGCCCAGCAAGTGCCGTATGATGACACTCAAAACAATCTGTTCCATGAGCTTCCCTGGCACTGAGATCAAACTAAGTGGCCTGTAGTTTCCCGGGTCTACCCTCCAGCCCTTCTTGTACATAGGCGTCACGTCTGCTAGCCGCCAGTCAACTGGGACTTCCCCCGATAGCCAGGACTGCCGATAAATGATGGAAAGCAGCTTTGCCAGCTCTTCCGCCAGTTCTCTCAGCACCTTTGGGTGGATCCCATCTGGCCCCATTGACCTGCGTACATCTAAGTACTGTAGCAGGTCGCCAACCATTTCCTCATGGACTGTAAGGGCCGCATTCTGCTCCCCATCCCCTTCCACCAGCTCAGGGCACTGCGTATCTCGAGAACAACTGGTCTTGCCCCTAAAGACTGAGGCAAAGAAGGCATTAAGCACCTCAGCCTTTTCCTCATCTCTCATCACTCTTTCCCCCCTCCATTCAGTAAAGGATGAAGATTTTACTTAGTCCTCCTTTCCATGATAATGTATTTATAAAAATATTTTCTGTTGTCTTTAACAGCAGTAGCCAGATTGAGCTCCAGATGAGCTTTGGCCTTTCTAATTTTGCCCCTACACATCTTTGCAACATCCTTATAATGCATCTGAGTGGCCTGCCCTCTTTTTCAAAGATCATAAACCCTCTTTTTTTTTTTTTCCTAAGCTCAAGCCACAGCTCTCTGTTCAGCCAGGCCGGTCTTCTTCCATGCCATTTAATCTTTGGACACGTGGGGACAGACCACTCCTGAGCCATTGATTTCCTTCTTGAGGAGTGCCCAACCTTCCTGGACTCCTCTGCCCTTCAGAACCGCCTCCCAAGGGACTCTGCCAACCAGTGTTCTGAACAGCTCAAAGTCGGCCCTCCGGAAGTCTAAGACAGCAGTTTTACTGGTCCTCCTCCTGACTTCGCCAAAAGTAGAGAATTCTACCATTTTGTGGTCACTCTGCCCTAGACAGCTCTCAGCCACCACATCTCCCACTAATCCTTCTCTGTTAGTGAACAGAAGGTCCAGCGGGGCATCTCCCCTGGTAAGATTACTAACCAGTTGTGTCAGGAAACTATCTTCCACGGTCTCCAGAAACCTCCTGGACTGCTTCCTCTGAGCTGTATTGCACAAGGACGAGTGACCTGTATAGCTTTCCCTTGTTACACTTGTGGCATCAACCTATATTCAGAAATTTCTTGTCAGCTCAGCCAGCCACATCAGAGTTTCTATATAAATATTCTGCTTCCTTTTAAGAGAATTATTACTAAAAATCTTGTGTACATGTTGTGGTTTAACCCGGCCGGCAGCTAAACACCACACAGCCGTTCGCTCACCCTCCCCCCTCCCTCTCTGGGATGGGGGAGAGAAACGGAAAAGTGAAACGAGAGTTGAGATAGAGACAGTTTATTAAGATAGGAAATAATAATAATAATAATAATAATAATAATAATAGTGTATATGAAACAAGTGATGCACAATGCAATTGCTCACCACCCGCTGACCGATGCCCAGTCTATCCCAAGCAGCCGGCCCCCCCATCCCGGCTAGCTACCCCTATATATTGTTTAGCATGACGTCAGATGGTATGGAATACTCCTTTGGCCAGCTTGGGTCAGCTGTCCTGGGTCTGTCCCCTCCCAGCTGTTGCTGTACCCTGAGCCTGCCTGCTGGCAGGACAGAGCGAGGAGCTGAAAAGTCCTTGGCTTGGTACAAGCACTGCTCTGCAACAACCAAAACATCGGCATGTTATCAGCATTCTTCCCATCGTAATCCAAAACACAGCATTCCACCAGCTACTAGGAGGAAACTGTCCTAACTGAAACCAGGACAGTACATCAAACTTTTGCAGACTTAGTCATCTAGTATTATAGGTGATCATCAGAGCAGATAGTAGCTGGAGTCCAAGTTGCCACATGAAGAAAATACTAAATTTCTTTTTTTCTAAATTTATAAATTAAGTTCACATCTCACATAGAAATGGCATGTCTGTCATTTCTCTTTACCTCAGAATTCATGTCCTTTCCTCTGGGGAGTAGTCTCTGTAGCCGTTCTTCCACATACTTCAGGTGAAATCTACTGAGTAGTGGAAATAATTGAGCTTAATTTGATGTGGTCTGAATGCAGCATGCAAAGACAATAGTCCCTGAAGTGCTATTTGGCATCTCAGGGCAATGCTTTGCTTTTCTGAGCATTGCTCTCATAGTGTGGTCCTTACATTACCTAATCAGACTCCACAGTACCCATGAAAAGGCAGAGCCATGGCATTCTTCTTTTATCAATGAAATGGTCTTTAAACTGTATTAGCTGGAGGTCTTGTGTTTGTACAGTCTTCCTAGGCCACCAGAAACTGAAGCTGTCACAGAATATATGGCCCTAGTTGTCTGAGAATATCAGGGCTCTGACATTGGATTTACAAGCAATGATAATTTGTGAGTTGCCAGGGTTTCAAAACAATCCCTGATTCCTCTCTCTAAACTGAAACTGGAATTAGTTTCTAATAGTGAAATTTTAAAATTCCATCGCATAATTATCACCACAGACTATTTCTATTGAAATATCTCCTATTTACTTCACTCAAAGCAACTTAAAAAGACAGTTCACTAGGTAGGGTAAAGTATCAGTGTGTGTGCAGATGCAAGTTCAGCTTGAGCTTGCAGGGTATCCCATCTAGTTTGCTTTGCTGATTTTTATTTGTTGTTATCCATGGTTCCTCATGTCATAAAGGAATCCTGTCACAGAGAAAAACACTTCTCTCTCAGTGTATAAACTACATCGGGTCAAACTCAGCCCAGAGAGGGTTAAGACACCAAGCAACAGCAGGATCTTAGACATAGGATACTGAGCGAGTAGCAAATGATCAAAGTGTGGATCTGGGGGCATGTGGATCTGGGGGCATGTAGAGATTTCTCTTCCCAATGAAGACTCCATGCTGGAGTCTTACAGCATGCCCTGTAGGGGGCATGCTGTAAGGGGAACTTGCAGGGAACTTGCAAAGGTAGACAATGAAAGCAAACTCAAAAGAAAATGAAAAACAGTATAAAGGAGGTGGGGAAAAGGGTCATCTGTGTAACAGTGCATACACATGCATATTGCAAAACGAGGCCCTCAGACATTTGTGTAAGAGTCCAAGAATATTTGAAATAACTCCTGTTGCTCAGCTCTGAACACAGCTGGTAACTACAGCATTAAAGACCACCTTTCATTTGTCTTGACTGAGAGGTTCTCAGCACTTAAGGAAAAAAAAAAAAAAAAAAAAAAAAAAAAAAAAGCCTCTATTTCCTTATCAAGTGTGAATGGTAGAACACAAATAGAAACTTTACCCATGTCATTAAGCCCTGCTGTAGGAGTGCCTCTCTTAAGCAGGTTCAAAATTTCCTTTCTTGGCTTGTCAACTAACATTTCTGATTACTGTGAACATACTTGGGATCTTACCGTGCTGGTGACCTCACTGCTGGGGCCTTCATACACAGTAATATTTCCTGAGACAAGCTTTACTACTTTAGATATGCTTTCCAAAAGTAAAACAATTAAACACTGCATATTAAGAAACTATATGAACTAATTTCTAAGTCACCTCAACTGCATTACTTCCATTGTATACCAAGCCAAATGATCAAGTGCTTGAGCATTTAGATACCTCTTCCCACTTTGCATATTTCTCATGCCTAAAATTAGTCAGTGCTATTACTATTTGCACAAAATTGCATGCACATAACGGAGATGCAGAAAACGACTGTGTACACTCGATAATGGGATTTCCCAATTCAAGTTCAATTCACATACTAGAGGTGGCTCTTCAGAATCATCCATAAATTAAGCTTTCTTGTAAGCAACCCTTACCTAATGCTTAAGTAATACCAGTTTAGATGAAGTGTAAGATTTAAATACCAAGGGAAATACGGAGCAAAAAATGGGTAAAAAAGGAATCATTAGTCAGAATCATTGAAATAAATTTGTAACGTTAGCATTTTTAAAAACATTGCCACTAAGTAAACATGGGAAAACAACCAACAAAAATGGAAATGTTTCTGTGAATGGACTGAAAGAATCAATACATACTTCCCAAATTTGAAGGTCAATTACACCAATAAAAAGATTAAAAAGGGAATATGAAAAAACTGTAAAACACCTTAATAATCAACACATTCAATGACTGGTGACAAGTTTTGAAAGCAGCTCCTGGAGCACAAATCTTTCCTATGTAAGCAAAAGGACTAGGGCTACCCCCCTCATTAGGAGCACTAAAGGGTAAGAATAAACCACAAAAAATAGTAAGGAAAACAAATTTAACAATTTGTTAAATTGCAGATAACTATACTGGAGAGTTTGTTCCTGATATCAGCAACAGGGATCTCTTCTTTTGAACCCTGTAAAACCCTTTTAAAAAAGGAACAGTTTTTTCCAGTTCTGGGTATTAAACTCAGCTCAGTGCCTTCCAGCTCCCAATACCCTCAGGACATACTTGTACTTCAGCTTGGGACACAGCCGTACAGCAGTTTGACTCAGCAAAGGTGAGATGCTCAGGATTCAGTAGAACAGTGCCGAGAAAATGAAAATCTTACACATTCCTGAGATGGAAAAACTAGTTATGAGGCTCCCTGAGAGCCTGGATCAAACCATGAAAGGAAATACACAGATTGAGAGAAAGAGGGATAAACCTGTTCATTGAGCTCATAACTCGCTATCAAAGGGAGGAAGAAACAGAAATTGGCTGTGGAAGAATATCTACTACAAAGCTGACTTTTTTCTTTTTTCTTGACAACTTATTTTGCCTCACTCCTTTTTATGTGCCACCAGAAACCACATACATCCAATCCCTCATCTATCTGTCAAAAGGCCCACAATAAGAAGCTGAATCCATGGTCCCTCCAGCACAGAAAAACACATTAAAATAAAATAAAAGCAATAAACTAAACTATGGTCATCCACTTACATATGTTTCCCCCATTTCTTTATGCTCATTACGCAATTATTCTGATAGACATTGAGGAGTATATGCCATATTAATAACACAGATACGAGATCATTTTATTATTCTTCAGCTGAATCATTTACAGCAATCTAGGAATGAAATCACCTTATCTCCAACTTTCAAAAGATGCTGAGTGTAGAACTCACTGAAATTTTCTGATTTTTCCTCTTCTAAGCAGACAACTGCAAATCATAATTCTTTCCAATTTTTAGGGTATTTTCAATATAGAAAATATTATTTTTAAACACTTTGATCAGGGGAGACAGCAGTAGCTGTTTCAAATTACCTTTTAATTCCTATCTATCTGTGATGGCGAATAAACTAAAGTTTCAAGAAGGCAAAAGAAAAAAAAAAAATCCATGAGGCAATTGCCTTGGTATTCTGTCTTGATACCAGGTTGTGCATGCCAAATAGGTTTTCACAGAAATAAGATCCATTGGATAAAGAAACAAAACAAAAAAGAAAAAACAAAAACAAACAAACAAAAAAAACACTATTCAGAACAATTAAAAAAAAAATGATAAAAAGCAAGCAAAAATAATATTTCTCAGTAATAGAAATGCTGGCAAGCACAAGAAATAGTGTACATCGTCCCCCTGCAGGAAAGCAGAGACACATGGCTGATTTTAATTTTAACCTCATTTGAGACTGAAGCATGTGATTCACTGCCCCATTTAGTTCAAAATTAAAATCAAGCATGTGCTTAAGTGTTTTGCTGGACTGAGGCCATACACAAGAGTTTCTCTGGTTGTGAATCCCTATGGCCATAGGTTGATTCAGAACCGAAAAGTCAAAACTTTCAGATAAAATACCTGTGAAGGGTTTTGTGGTGTTTGTTTGTTTGTTTTAAGCAAGAATGCATTGGTAATGAAGAACCAATTGTTGGTTGCTTTTGAGAAACAAATGCAAAATTAACAAAACTGTAAACAAAGTTAACAAAAGAGATTCATCTAAAAAATTCCCAGATCCTGACTTTAAAGATCGATTACACTGTCCCATTTTTCTGTGTACATTGTGGTCACCAGCCTTATGTATTTCTTCCCCTATTTTACAGTGTGTGGCTCACAGTCCGTGCTGTAGTGAAGACAGCTGAAAGAAAAAATTGCTATGAATATCCCAGTGGAGCAATTTGGAACACAATTTCTGGCTGTCTTACCTGCTGGTTATCCCTCAGCCATAGTTTAAGTAGAGACGTAATCCCTCCCTGTGCCCAGGGAAATGTCATTTCTAATGTCACCTCTCAAGCACCAGAGCTAAAATGCCTTTCAGTGCCCAATAAGTTTTCCAGGTGAATACAGAGAAGAAAGGAAGCCACAGTTCTGTCTTTTCCTTACTTTACGTGATTTGTTACCTCAGTGCAGAACAGAGCCGGTACAGCAGAGACAAAATGAAAGAAACACTCCTACCACAGCTCTAGGTACACGCAATGTTGTTGCAGCACTGCGGCTCATCTGCAGGTCGTACGGAGCTCAGGAGTCACCCAGCACAGGAGGGTTTGAAGTGGGCACAACAGAAAATAAAAGCTCTTTCACCTTTGTACCACCTTCTCTCTCTCCAACTCTCCTTCAGCCAAGCAAGATCAACCTACATCACTGAATATTTTATTAATGCTATAGCAGGTCACTCTGACTGCACAGATGTATAACGCTCCTGCACTGTGTACACTCCATGTACAGAAAGAGACTGAGCTTAGTGTTTTGTACAGGCATTGTACAAAAAAAAAAAAAAAAAAAAAGCCATTCTCAGAGGACTACTTCTTTCCTCAAGAAAATCGGGGACAAACTAAGAGAACTAAAAGAGAACTAAGAGAGGGTGATTGATGCAGAGGAAACAGAACTGCTAGAGAGAGCATCTTAAGGTCAGCTGGGGCTTTCCCCATTTGAGCATCCATCTCATTGTTTCAGTTCTACACTTCACACTAACTGAGCCCAGAAGATTCTGGCCTGCCAGGGCTATTTGAGCCTAGAAGAATTAAACTGTAGAAATATGATGTTGATATGTTGTTAACTGACTATAGTCCCAGTGTGGAAAGACTCTTGAGTTCCAATGAACACGGGTAAATAAAAGAAATCAAAAAGAAACTTGCCAAAATAGAAGCATACCTGAAAGCAAAATTAAGCTTCCTTTCTCTTTATGACTCAACTTTTTTTTTTTTTTTTTTTTTTTTTTTTTGGTAGAAACTCTGTGTAATAAACAGTATCTCTGGAAAACATGTTGCATGAAAATAATCTCAGCCACAACTGCAAGAGAAATGGAAGATACTTACCTGTGTTACTGAGCTCTTCTACCACTTTTCAGCCACCACAGGACAGACCTGTGTGACTGGCTGCTTTAAACACAGCAGCCTTCTTGCACAGCTCATGTAAGCGCAACTTTACATCAGCATTATCAACATACGTTTACATGCATTTGATTGCAAAATAAGACATGCTTTTGTGCTCTGCTGAACAGAGATTTACGGAAACAGCTGAAAGCTTTCTTAGATGCTGATCTGTAACACCCATGGGAAGTGCACCTTCTCAGAGCCAGACGCCACATGCTGTAAACCTCCCTCCAATACTTTGTATAGTCTCATTCCCTCCTCCTTTTTGGTCAAACAAGTACAGGATGACATTGTCGGTCTTACCATCACATCAGTGCCCCTACTTATAAGGATCAGGCTTTGATTATGTTAATGCTAAACAAGGCTCATTCTTAACAGAAAAACTGAAAAACGGTCAGTCCTGTCATGTATATTCATGGGAGAAGCTGTATAGCAGAGGCTCACATGCTTGACATTGTACCTTCACTTGTCCAAAGACTGAGGAAATGAAGGTGCATCCTTCCTTTGGGAAGAAGGCTTGGAGAGGCTCCTCTCACTCTCTCATCCTCATTCTATGCTGCAGTGGCCAGTGGCCCACCCCTTCAGGGTAGCATCAGGCTGTCTGGCTACACCCCAGTCTCCTGCAGCTGCCACCTCCTTTCCTCAGTGGTGCCAGCAATCTTCCACATAGAACTTGTTACCAGTAGCTCTGTTAGCCTGGTTATGCTGAAAGAATTCAGTGCGAATGTGTCTTTGAACAGAAGTTTTGCCAATCAGCATAAGCCAAAATAAAGTACTAGCATCATTTAATACCAATGGCATTAGGACTCCCATTACCTTGCTACTCCTAGTGACAGACTTGTGGCTTAGCCTTCAAGGAGTTCTCACCTTGAGAACATCCTTTGAAGGGTCCCATAGCACAGCCTGGTGAGGGACATGATCTTATGGGGCTGGAAGTAGTTGCAAAAAGATTTGGGACTAGAGCCCTGGTTCTCCTTATCTAATATGTCAGCTGGAGAAGCCTCATTAACACAGGAGAGGAACACTCACCTCGCCTCTCTGCCTTCCCATCCTTATACAACACCATAGCTGAGATAAAATTATGGGTTTAAATCCCTCTTTAAAGGCCAGCTAGATTCCTGCTGTACTGGTTACTATACATAGTTCCAGAGCCCTGATGTCTGCAGACATCTAGGAAGAAAAAGGGTTGTCTATTGGATTTCCTTATCAATATGGGAATTGTCGGATGGTTCTCTGTTAGCATTTACTGTCACATTTTCCCTTTGAACAGCTTGAGAGAGCCTCTATTGAAAATGACAACACTGAAAACTGCACATAACCAAACACCAGGGCTGTAAAGAATAGCAAATGTGAATTCTTTTTCAATGAGCTTCCTTCCCAAGTCTTTGTGCTACTGGTGCATGTTGGTGAACTAGCAGCGAGGTACTAATTATGCATATAAATGGGCAGGGAGAAAATCTACTTGGGAATGTTTTGATGCCTTTTTTCCCCCTTTGTAGAATGGGGCCTGTCTGCAAAAAAATGGAGGAACTGTAATTGCATTTTTTGTGCAAGCATCTGTTATGGTCCAGAATAGTGGGGCTTCATTTTTTGTTTCATTTTTTGCTGTTGTTGTATTTGTTGTTGTTTGTTTTTAATCACATTAAGGGCAGAAGAGACAGGACATACCTACCCAAAAATAAGCAGTAATCTCATGCAACTGGCCTAATCTACAGCCTCAGTCTCTCTTGTTAAACTGTCCTGTTTTAAAAGCTTCTGTGACAAAAAAACAGGAATTGAATCTATGCTTGGTATTTAAGGGTACTTATCTGTCACGAGTACTTCGAAACCCAAGTCAAGGATCTCGGTGTGAGCAAAATTCTTAGCAGGCCAAGTAAAACCTTCCAACTGGTGGCTATTTAGTGAAGGTTTGCTTTCACTCTCTATTAACAGTTCTGTAAATTCTAGGAAATTTTTATTTTTGTAGACTGAAAACTTGCTTTTGAACCTCTTTTTATTTTTTTTCATTTTTTAAGACAAACTTTTCCTTCATGAAAAATTCTCAAAGTTCTTGCCAGCCCTAAAACCAGACACTTATCATTTGAGTAGAATTACTTCAGGTGAGTTCCTTGCCCCTCTCATAGAAATCACCATTCTGGAAAAAAGAAATAAAAAAACTGTCTGCTTAAAGCCTCTCTCTCTCTCCTTAAATTTTAAAAAGATGTTTTCCAGCCAGTAAATCTCCCCTAGTCACTGCCTCCTTCTCCCAACAATTACATTTGTTTATTTGCCTCAGTCTTTCTATGCATGCTGTAATTTCCTATCTTACACTCTCCTTCTCCCCTCATTGAGAGCTTTTCATCAAAGCACTTAAACATACGCATAAGCAATAGCCCATTAAAGTTAAAGCGTGTGTTTAAGTGCCATGACTTGCTGTATTAGGATGAAGTGCTGAACTGAAGTGCAGGACAGAATCCAATCCCCATAAATGTCTCTTTGTACTAATTTATTAGTCCCCAAGAAGTTCATAAGGTTCCAGGCAGAAGCAACTGTTGATATCCCAAGGAAACACTGAGGACTTTTTCAGCCTCCAGGAATTACTCTAAGGACTCAATAAACTGAAACACTTCCACTGACAATGACAAGTCACTGTTTTTTCTTTCATCAAATACAATATATTTATGAGAAAACTCTATAAGAAACTTAATTTGTAAATAATGTTTGACTCTTTACAGTATCTCAAGAAAGGAAGTTGGGTCTTGTATGGTCCAGGTGTTATTTTAAATGTATAAAGGAATAGCACTTTTGTGCATATGTTGTGGAACAAGAGGCATGAAGGACCTGTCCCTTGGTAGTCTCATCCCTTTTTATATCCAGAATGTCCTTTCTGCTTTGGAGTCTGGCTGAGCCTGGTCACCAGTGGAAATAAATCACCACAGCATGCTGTAGTTAAAGATATAAGTTAAAGGAGCTTGGTTTAAGCTCACCTGAGAATTTGGCAATCATCACTTACCATGCTTATGCTTAGATACACACTTTTAATCCAATACACCAACTTTATTCCCCCTATCTTGAAAAATAATGTGATTGACTAGTTAACATTTGCAAAGGCCTGACTAAGTGAGATCTGAGAAAGGAAATGCTGAAATGAAAATAGGGGACTGGGACGGTTAGTGGATGGAGCAGGAGTGCAGGTGGTGTTTTCGTCCATCCCTATGGTGGCAGGGAGGGGTACAAAGTGGACACAGAAAGCCCACCTGTTAAACACGTGGCTCAGGGGCTGGTGCCAACACAGAAATCTTGGGTTTTTCGACCATGGGGCACTATACTCGACACTCGGCCTGATGGCTGCAGACGGGTCCCTATCTTTTAGGGGAAAACAGATCCTGGGCCAGGAGCTGGCAGGGCTCGTTGAGAGGGCTTTAAACTAGGTAAGAAGGGGGACGGGGCTGAAGCAAGGGTTGTTAGAGCTGTGCCAGGGGGAACAATAGCAAGGCCGGGGGATAAGGCAATGGCCCAGCTGAAGTGCATCTACACCAATGCACGCAGCATGGGTAACAAACAGGAGGAGCTGGAAGCCATCGTGCAACAGGCAGGCTATGACTTGGTTGCCATCACGGAGACGTGGTGGGACCACTCTCATGACTGGAGTGCTGCAATGACTGGCTATAAACTCTTCAGAAGGGACAGGCAACACAGAAGGGGTGGTGGTGTGGCTCTCTATATTAGAGAGTCTCTCGATGTTGTAGAACTAGAGGCTGGGAATGACAAGGTCGAGTCCCTCTGGGTTAGGATCGGCAGGGCCAACAAGGCTAGCGTCCTGGTCAGGGTCTGTTATAGACCACCGAACCAGGATGAGGAGACGGATGAGGAGTTCTACAGGCAGCTGACAGAAGTTGCGAAATCGTCAGCCCTTGTTCTCGTGGGGGACTTCAACTTCCCTGACATATCCTGGGAGCACAACACAGCCCAGAGAAAGCAGTCTAGGAGGTTTCTAGAGAGCGTGGAAGATAGCTTCCTGACGCAGCTGGTTAGTGAGCCCACCAGGGGTGGCGCCCCGCTAGACCTTCTGTTCACAAACAGAGAAGGACTGGTGGAGGATGTGATTGTCGGGGGCTGTCTTGGGCAGAGTGACCACGAAATGGTGGAGTTCTCTATTCTTGGCGAGGCCAGGAAGGGGACCAGTAAAACCGCTGTATTGGACTTCCGGAGGGCTGACTTTGAGCTGCTGAGGACACTGGTTGGCAGTGTCCCTTGGGAGGCGGTACTGAAGGGCAGAGGAGTCCAGGAAGGCTGGGCGCTCTTCAAGAGGGAAATCTTAATGGCGCAGGAACGGTCTGTCCCCACGTGCCCAAAGACGAGCTGGCGGGGCAGAAGACCAGCCTGGCTAAACAGAGAATTGTGGCTTGAGCTTAGGAGGAAAAGGAGGGTTTATAATCTTTGGAAAAGTGGGCAGGCCACTCAGGAGGACTATAAGGATGTTGCGAAGCTGTGCAGGGACAAAATTAGAAAAGCCAAAGCTCAACTGGAGCTCAATCTGGCTACTGCCGTTAAAGATAACAGAAAATGTTTTTATAAATACATCAATACAAAAAGGAGGACTAAGGAGAATCTCCATCCTTTACTGGATGCGGGGGGAAACTTAGTTACAAGAGATGAGGAAAAGGTGGAGGTGCTTAATGCCTTCTTTGCCTCAGTCTTTAGCGGCAATACCGGTTGTTCTCTGGATACCCAATTCCCTGAACTGGTAGAAGGGGATGGGGAGCAGGATGTGGCCCTCGCTATACATGAAGAAATGGTTGGTGACCTGGTACGGCACTTGGAAGTGCACAAGTC
>CM021778.1:15609734-15752074 GCA_011076525.1 Nettapus auritus | reverse complement strand
GCAGCCCTCGTGAGGGACGCTGACGAGGCGTAGGCGGAGCCAGCAGCGCCCCCTCCCCAGCCGTTCAAAAGCTGCCCCTAGGGAGCGCGAGCGACCAGGAGCGCGGCGACCAGGGCGGGCAAACAGGGCGTGGCGCGTCAGAAGGGAGTGGTGTGGCAGTTAGCGTGGCAGTTCGCGCAGGCAGGGCGAGCAGGAAGGGCAGGGCGCTCTCCCCCGCCCATACGTAACACCTCCTGTAACGACAGCCGTTAGCTAGGTGATAATGGTCTCCACCAGACACGGTGCGCTCTCCAGGAAGTCGGTACACACCCAGACCGACTACCCGTTAAAAAATGCAGCAGTTCAGGTCACCGGATGCAGGGAGTGTCTGAGCCTGTTGCTGCCATCGGCGGGAGGCAGAGAAACTGGGTGCGTGAGGTGCGAGCAGGTGGATGACCTGGTCCGCATGGTGGCGGAACTCAAGGAGGAGGTGGAGAGGTTGAGGGATATCAGGGAGTCTGAGCGGGAGATAGACTGGTGGAGCAACTCCCTGCAGGGCCTCAAGGAGAAGTACCGGGGTGAGACGAGGGAAAGGCTGTGGATGTGGTCTACCTTGACTTCAGCAAGGCTTTTGACACCGTTTCCCACAGCATTCTCCTCAGGAAACTGGCTGCTCTTGGCTTGGACTGGCGCACGCTTCGTTGGGTTAGAAACTGGCTGGATGGCCGGGCCCAAAGAGTCGTGGTAAATGGAGTCAAATCCAGTTGGAGGCCGGTCGCTAGTGGCGTTCCCCAGGGCTCGGTGCTGGGGCCGGTCCTCTTTAATATCTTCATCAATGATCTGGATGAGGGGATCGAGTGCACCCTCAGTAAGTTTGCAGATGACACCAAGTTAGGTGCGTGTGTCGATCTGCTCGAGGGCAGGAAGACTCTGCAGGAGGATCTGGATAGGCTGCACCGATGGACTGAGGTCAACGGTATGAAGTTCAACAAGGCCAAGTGCCGGGTCCTGCACCTGGGACGCAATAACCCCAAGCAGAGCTACAGGCTGGGAGATGAGTGGTTGGAGAGCTGCCTGTCAGAGAAGGACCTGGGAGTGATGGTTGATAGTCGGCTGAATATGAGCCAGCAGTGTGCTCAGGTGGCCATGAAGGCCAACAGCATCCTGGCCTGTATAAGAAGCAGTGTGACCAGCAGGGCTAGGGAGGTGATCGTCCCCCTGTACTCGGCTCTGGTGAGGCCGCACCTCGAATACTGTGATCAGTTTTGGGCCCCTCGCTACAAGAAGGACATCGAGGTGCTTGAGCGAGTTCAGAGAAGAGCGACGAAGCTGGTGAGGGGCCTGGAGAACAAGCCGTACGAGGAGCGGCTGAGGGAGCTGGGATTGTTCAGCCTGGAGAAAAGGAGGCTCAGGGGTGACCTTATCGCTCTCTACAGGTACCTGAAAGGAGGCTGTAGCGAGGTGGGGGTTGGTCTGTTCTCCCACGTGCCTGGTGACAGGACGAGGGGGAATGGGCTTAAGTTGCGCCAGGGGAATTTTAGGTTGGATCTTAGGAAGAACTTCTTTACCGAAAGGGTTGTTAGACATTGGAACGCGCTGCCCAGGGAAGTGGTTGAGTCACCATCCCTGGAGGTCTTTAAAAGACGTTTAGATGTAGAGCTTAGGGATATGGTTTAGTGGGGACTGTTAGTGTTAGGTCAGAGGTTGGACTCGATGATCTTGAGGTCTCTTCCAACCTAGAAAATTCTGTGATTCTGTGATTCTGTAATTATCTAAATGGAACATAACAACCATTTGTTAAACATTCACAGCTTGAGCTAAAGCCCAATGAAGTTAATGGAAAGATCCCCCTCAACTTTGGTGAGTTTTGAATTAAGCTTTTAAACACTAGGACTGCTAAAGGGCTGTAGATTTTTTGTTTGTGTAATTGGTGTTTTGTTTGTTTGTTTGTTTTAGCATTTCAAACACAAACTCTGCAGTGGAAGTGTCTTGAAGCAGCATCTGCTTTTCCCTGTCATCTCCTCCCTCACTCTCCAACAGCACTGCCTTACTCTGGTAGTATTTGTCAGGAGACTTACAGTCTTCAAAAAAAAAAAAAACAGGATCTGTGATCTGGTCAATTCATCAAATAGCTTAAAGAGAACTAAATCCACCTAGAACAGTGGATGCCTTCAGAAAAAAAAATAAATTAAAAAAAAAAATTATTTATCAGTTACTTCAGACAGGTTTGACTGCACATGACTACCATCTCAGTGGCATTCGGTTCCATTACCTTGGAAATTATCACAGAATTAAAGCTTCATTTAAAACCCAAAATATTTTAAATGAAGTGATAGCAGAGATACCCTTCTAGGCACATGCTAGAAATGTATACTTTCTACTTTGGCACATCAGAGGTCTGACTTTGTGAAATTACAATTCAGACGCCATACTGGGATGTGTAAATAGAAGTATAGCATTATTGACTCTCCTCTGGATGAAATGGGTTTCATCTTCTGAATGAAATGGGTCACCTACAATGGTTCTGCCCAGTCTTGATATTAAACCTTGATGTTCTTGATGTGGGTAGAGCATGGCTCCAGCTGTGTCTCTGTAAAGCCATATCAAGTTGCTAACTCTTGAGAAGGAACAGGTAAGCCATATTCAGGGCAGGTCACCGTAGATTGTATTACCCAGAGCATTCACCTGGCAAATCCCAGACTAAGAGCCAGGTATTTACTTCCTCAGATGGGGGTATGGCACTTTACAGTGAAGAAAAAAAAAAAATGTACGTGTTGTTTTAGCAACATTTATAGCAAGAACAATTGATCTATAGGGGGGAAAAACACTTTTTAAAGCAGTTCTAATTACATGCAGCCCTGTCGTGTTGTTAAATGAGGCCCGCTGCTGTTTTATGAATAATTTGCAGAATTCATTGTAAGTAAATTATATTAGGAATTGGGAACAGGCTCTGTACTGCAATGCAGCAGGTTTTTCCTTCCCTCCAGCCTTCTTATAATACATTCAGAGTATTTGTTATAGCCACAGCACATAATTGCAATTATACTCAAAGACAAGGAACTATAACATACAAACAACAGTGCCTCATTTCCCATCAGATTGTGACTTAAACAATACAAGGAACTGAGTTAGGAAGAACAGAGACTCTTTCCAATCAATGAACCAAACAGATCTGTTTGCTTGCACAGGGCTGTAAGTTGTAAGGGCAAATTTTCTTTTAAACTTTTTAGGTTGACGTCCTGAAGCCCCAAAATGTTTCTTTCCTCCTGAAAAATAATTCAGTATCACAGTATCTGTAGCATATCCTGGAAGGTAAAACACCCAAGACTGGACACAACTACAGCACAGAATTCCAATATGTATTAAAATATGTGTTTCTGAGCCCTGTGCACTTTCTTGTTGCACTGATCCTTCTCACCTCTGCAGATCTTTCCAATTTGTCTCCTCATCTAATCCAAAGCTTGATTCTCAAGCACAAAAACAAGTTGTCTATGCCTATTCTCCATGCCAATGCAGGGAAAATGATTCCCACTTTCTCTTTTCCTAAGCAACTACACCAAAAACACACATGAGTCCTTTAAATGAATTCAATATAGTGATCTCCCTCTGTATCTTCTCATGGTTTACCATCAACTTTGTTGTGACTTTAACAAATACAGTTTTATTCTGTCTCCTTTAAGACTAGATTTGTCCTTAATTTTTTTATTGGCTACATTCTACTCCAACATTTTCATGACTACTCCTGTGTCAATGCCAATCTAATGCCTCTGTAGTCAGCTCAAACTTCCTATATTATTCATTTATTTATTTAACACTGGTGGTATAGTGATTGATTTTTGTTATTACTTAGTACATAATTCCATGATTCAAAACACTGCTGAAAACAGATGATGTGGACGATTCTCTTAGTAACCTTTAGTGAACGTATCCTCCTCTACAAAATTAAAAATATTTAATGTTAATGATGATCAAAGCCTCTCTGATTACTGCTAAAATAGAAAATCATTCATTAACATTATAAAAGACACAAAGTCAAACTGCTTTTTCAAAATACAGAGCAGAAATGATGTTAACACACTGGATTTTAGTACTTTTTTGTTAGCCTCCCTTCTGCAAACCAAAAAATAGATCACACTGTTTTGATCAATTATTAAGAAAATTAGAAAGAGACATGACACCACAGGACCAGGTTCACTTGATAAGTACCACCACCTCCGGCTTTGAGTCCACTTATTCCATCTTCCCTTTGTATTGTGTCATGCTCTTAGTATTTCATAACTTGCATGTCTGTGTAGAAATACTATTGAAGATAAGATTTCATTAGAACAATTACACAAATTAATTGATTAAGTTTAGCTGAGGAAATCTTCTCCCATTTCAAAACTTGGCAATTTTTACATCCTTGTGTAAGGATTTCCTTTCTGGTAAACTGTGCTTTTATTACTTGTGCAGATATTCCCTCTGACAGCCTCAGCTTTGCCTCCACTATTCCAAACACCAGTCCTTAACACATTACCTGTTAAATCAGAGGATAATATCTCATAAATACTGATTGATACGAAACTCTGCAAGACTTGGGCAAGCATCTCATTCTCATCACAACCTAGTTAGCTGAGATGGCCATTATTTCCCCAAATTAATGTTTATTACTCATAGCAGCTACCTGAGAATATACTTCTGATTTCAGTTGTATTTCTCTACTATACATCCAAGAAATTCTTTAAAAAAAAAAAAAAAAAAAGCAAGATAGTCAGATAGTCTCCAAAGAAGGCTACTCTAGAAAACAGAACCTCTGAATTCTCTTGAGTGACCATGGCCTACAGTGTGAGCATACCTTCGACTCTGCTCCCCAGGGTCCTCTCTCACCTTGCTTTGCTCACTGTAAACCCCCAGAGGTTCTCTCTTGCTATGCATTACACTGCCTAACAGAACAGCATTGCTGTTATATAACTGTAACATGCCTGGAAGACTTTCTCTCTCTGAGAGGACTATTTAGTGACATGACACAAGCCATGACATAATTATGAGTATTTAGTACATGAGCATTCTACAAATAAGATTGTGGAGGATTTTTCTGTGGAAGATACTGAATATCTTCATAGAAAGAAAAAAAATAGCTTAAATACTGAGTTCACTGAAGTCCTGCTCTGCTGTGTAAATCAGAGGATTACACGTACACTGTTTCCGAGATCATTTCTGGGGAAGGCATTCTAAGCCTCCAGAGGTTATAAGGAAAGTTCTCACGTTGGATAAAATATAGTCACCAAAACTGAGGAATACTCTTTTATTTATAGTTTGAAAACCTGGAAATTAGTCATAGAATTACACATACTTGGCTGCTACTAACTTCACAGTTCCTGTGAAGCCAACAAAAATATTCATTTTAAATGCACTGGTCTTTCAGCATACACTTGTCAACGTTATCAATACAATTTTAACATAGCATGAACCAACCTCCATGGTCTTCCCATAATGCTAATTTCAGTGGGCACCTCTGACTAGGTCACTTTGTCCATACAGCGATGGACTGTTATGCAAGTTGTACACCACCTGCTATGTAAGATACACGTCTACTGAGAAATGAAGTACGATCATGATGTGACAGCACATAACATGACAGCTGCACTTCCCTTACCAAACATATTTCAGCAACCTGGAAGCTAAGCAGAGACCTTGTGTCAATCAGTTCTCCCTTTAAGACACAGATCAAAGAAACACAGCATCACATTCTTTCCTGACCCGTTTTTTTAATCTTTGTTATTATTCATTTTGAAATCTGTACAGGGATAAGAAGCAGATTTCTACTTACGTGACAATGTCTACTTGACTTTAGAACCAGTTTTGCATTTTCAGTGGTATGCCTGCTTAGCAGCTCATCCCATTTCTGCTGGGGAACTCATTACAATGCCTGCAGTGTAGTAAATTACCTGGGAATATTCTGATAACCTGCTGCTGCTTTCCTTGATTGTCAGTGGCCTGGCTGCTCTGGTCCATCAGCACAGCTTCGCAGCATTTTCCAGGCTGTTATTCTCGGAGATATGTTTTTCTTCTGTAAAGAATATTCAAATTAAAACAGGCAATATTTTATGCATAAAATTCTCTGTGAAGATGCATAACAAAAATCATGGTTTTTATATGATTAATAGAGCTGTCAGAACATATTTAGGATTTAACTTCCTTTTGTGAAAGTTTAACTTACTGTTTACAGAACAAAAACCTACATACAGTACAATGTTATGGCAGTTATAACCAGTGTTGAAGTCATATGGATGCATAGGAGCTGAAGCAAAATACATACAAAGTGTCTACTATATTGAAACGTTATTAAAATCAAAGTATTCAATTTTATGTTTACGTAACCACTGTTTGAAATTTTTAATCCCACCTAAGCAGTTTGAATAATTAATCCAATTAAAAAAACACTGAAGCTGTATGCCTAAATCCTCTGAGCACTACAGAAGTCTGTCTTCATGTACGTTCATCTGCTTGCAAATCAGCTCCATAGTTTTAAACTTTATCACAGAGTGGCAATGGTTATTTAATTCTTAAACTGCATACATTATTTCAAAACAGTACAGACTGACATGATATTTTGCAACATTCTACTTAGATGCTCATCTCCCTAGTACGCAGGGCTACTGAAATACAAATAACAAAACACAACACTGGCTCCCAGAAACACTGATTCAGTGCAGGTAGACAGGTTGTGTAAATCAACAGACCAAGCAAGACACACAGAGAGACATCACTAGCCAGGAGACAAAGGCTATGTCTGAGTGAGATTTGGAAAGGAATTGGAAAGTATGCATCTCAGCACTAATCAGAGTAACACGAGAAAGCCTGAACTGGTTATTAACTGATGAAGGTTAATTAGGAGCTAGCTAGTTTGCTTTAACTTATAAAATAAGATTGGATCTTTCACATGAATGCTCTCTAGGTTGTGGTAATTCCAATGGCAGCAGCAGGACAGTAATAAAGCCCCACTCTGACTTGCCACAGCTGCCAGACTGTTTCCCCCTCCTCCCCAGAGCCTTGGTTTTTGCCTTGTTTCTCTGCTGATCCCTATCTTGACCTACCAGGAAGGTGTGATTTACCTGGAAACCCTACCTTTGTCCAAGCAGGACATGACAGCATCCAAACAAAAATCCACATGCAAGTAAAGAGTCCTTACTGCCTCCTTCCTCTTCCTAACTGCTGCAGTGCCTGTGCTAGTTGTGTCAAACACCAGTAAGAAATCATCTGATGTAAACTCCAGCCAGCAGCTTTTCTATCATTCAAAAACCTATTCGATCTTTTTTTCTATGTCCTAAACAGGTTGTTTTGCCCAGAGGTATTCTGTGAGACGTCACACTATACTGCTCTTTCAAGTTGCTATTTCTACTATTAGTTTTACCTGAATTTCAACCCATGCCACAGGTATGGTAAATCAGCAGTTCTACTAAGGGAGTTACTATGCATACTTTAGGGTAACCTTTCTGGCATATTTTGGCAGGCCGCTGCCTGGCTAGAACAAGAAGCTTTCCTCTCTTTCACATAAAAGAGATAAATATATAAATTAAACATTTAGCTTTAACACGGAGGTGTTAGAAATGCCTGCAGAAGCAAGACTCAGATAATTGAAACTGTATAATAACATTTAGCTTAATGAAATGTGGATGTTGTAACAATGGAAAAACATTGCAGAGTACCCATATGACAACACTGAATAATCTGATATTATAGCACTACAAGCATCCACTTGATTAGAGGCCAGGAAACAATTCCCTTGGAAACAAATTCTATGCTCAATAGGCTGTTTTCGCTGCTGGATAATGAAACAGCTACATGAACAACTGAGAGAACAACAACATGGTAGTGAGATTTAAATATTTTGCCAGGCACAAAGAAAAAAAAAAAAATCAGCTATATCCAATATAACCCACACTCAGACTGCATTCCCAGTTTGCACACACTTCGAAAAGCACTTTGGAGATGGAAATATTCAAAGCAAGCCACACCAGAGCATGAAAAACTGCATTTTGTGCTGCAGTACAACCTAATCTCAAACACAGTCAGGGTCCCTCTGGGCTAGATGCTTTGCCTTTACGTAGAATTAGGCTGTCCTGTCTTTAAGTTTATCATCTGAACACAGGGAGAGGGGAGGAACAAGGGCTGAGAGATGAAGTAAGTTGTCCTCAGCAGCAGCACTCGGAGCGCAGGTCAGCTGTGCCTTGGCCCTTTCTTCAGCATCCTGCCGCTCCCCATCATTAAAACCGAGGTAGGCAGGGCAAGCACAGCACTTACTGCATGTCTGCAGGTGACATTAGAACAGAAATGACATGATTCTCCAAGCTCTTTTAAATGACAGAAGACATAGATGTCTTGATTCCCCATCTCTCTCCATTTTTTTTTTTTTTGGTTTGTTTTTAACCACGAATCAAGCACGTCTCTAAAGTTTAAGTAATTACACTGGTATAAAGCTAATTTCAAAGAACTGTAAAGCCTCATAGCTACAATCTAAAGCATGAAAACCTTGCCTAATCATTTATTTACATCAGCCTACTGAGCAACCTCCTGCTAAGATGACAACACAAAATTTGGAAGAATTGGCTCCCACATAGCCTGGACCTAGGTAAGGTCTCATCAGAGTCCAAAAAAAGGCATAGAAAAAATGAAACAAAGTACTCACAGTAGTTTGTCCCTGCATATTGGCCTTATTAACACATGGACACATATTCTTTGAGGCAGGTAGTTTACACAGAGGTTCATTATCTTACACAGTGCTCGCAACTCATTCTACTTTAATCTTAGACTCTAAATGCAGATCCTCAGGTTGATTCTAAAGCAGACGTAAAAAGTGTACAGTGGGTTGTGTTTTTTTGTTTGTTTGTTTTGTTTTTAAAACAGACTTTTCCAAAGTAGCGTGTTACCTGTGGATGAAATTCAAGTCTACTTTGAATGAAAACATCTGCCTTAGAGACAGTGGAATCACAAGCACTTAAGATATGGGTGGATTTGTCCTCAAAACTGAGCTTAGTTTGAAGCGCATTTGGGTCAGGAAGAGAGGAATTTCTCCCACCTTAACCTCAGCACTTTCCAGTTCTTGAACTTCACAAAGGCTCAACAATCTGCAGTTACCCAGTTGTGGACATAGGCTCCAAACAACAGAATAGCAGCAGATGACACAGCCAACCTCATGGCTAGAAAAGCTTCATTTGCAGATACACGGAAAGGAAATACACTGGGGTCCCTTTCTCCTTGGACAGCTTGAATCTCTGCTTGGGTAATTTACTTCAGAGAGTGAGACTGACACAGTACAATTGGGATATTCATTTTCTTAAATATATGTATCTAATACCATTTCAGACAACCTGTGTTAATCTGGTGCATGGTCTCTATCAAGTCCTGTGTTGTATTAGCCAGCTCCATTAGACATCTTCCTGTAGGCAGCTAAATCCCACGCTTCTTGACCAGTTCTGACAGTCTTTCCCATCTAAGCTGCCCGCCATCTGTTGTACAAAAACAGAGTAGATCTATTGTTGTGCAACATACAGTTTAGAACTCAGAGAAATAAATCATGAAAACAGAATGGTGCATACAGCCATCTTTTAAGGTTATTTAAAATAGGAAAAGAAGAAAAACACATAAGAAAGATTTGCTTAGCTAAATTGTTTCTCTCTTTTAAAAAGATACTGAAGACTATGTGTTAGGTAGATCTTTTTCAGACAGGACTTTCTTTCAAAAACAACCTGGGCTACTTACTCAGAAAATGTGGTTCTGAGAGAGCAAAACAAAATACATAAACAGAATGGCTAGATTTTAGAGAATAAGGCAATAAATCAAATCCCCATAAATAGCACTCAGAGTCATGTACCATACAAAGTGACCTAAAGCACTGCAGAAAGACAAAAATAAAGTAGAAAGCATAAAACTGAAAAGGCAGACAATTTCAAGAGGGCAAAGAGTACATAATTCATAAGTGAGGTAAAACTACAGTGGTAGAAAAAAAAAAGTGAAAAAAAAGTCAGAGCTTTTCACTTCAAAGTTTTCACATAAAGTACAATAACTATGCTCTTATCAGGGGTTTGGAGGATACAAGCGAGACAAGCACACAGTCCTCTGTTCCCCAGCTTAGAAGCTGCAGATAGGAGCTCACTGACAGAAGCACAAGAGCTAAATGTCCAGTCCAACAAATGGTTCCCTAATGAAGGAACCTCAGACATCATTAATCTTGACAATAACACGATATAGCTCTTATTTTATCTATCTCAAGATGCTGTGCACAATTTTGTAAAGGCATGGGGAAAAAGAGTTGCTGTTACTGAAAACAGTTGAATGCAACTCACATGATATTTTAGCCAGCAATTTGTTCAGATTTCTTTATAGACATAGACATGGCAAGTGGAAACAAGACAAATAAAATAAAAACAAAACCAACAAAGAACAACAACAAAAACAGTTCCTTCCTAGTTTCATTCTCTTCACACACTCCCTCTTCACGCAGTCCATGCTGATATTACCTACTAGTCTAGGGTGCAATTATTTACAATGTCTTGCTCTGAAGTTTTCAGGCTTCTTCGGATGAATGTATGACGTGACTTGGAAATTGATTATTTCACATCACTATCATGCTGCAATGCAAACTGTTTGTCCCTGTTTCACTTTTCCTTATTCAGCCACCTGGTCTAAACCTGTTCTTTTTCATTCATTTTTAAAATACGTGAGAATATTTATACCCACACAACTAGTTCCTCAGTGCCTCTAGGTTGTTTCTGCAGGCATTCACTGAGCCGTACAGCACCTCTGGAAGCCTCCAGCTCCTCTTCATGCTCAGCTCAGATGAGTTGACCTTATCCAGTCAGGTCTGAAAACCTCCAAGGCCACACAGCCTGCCTCCAGCTTTAGGCAACTTGTTCCAGTGCCTTACTATCCTAACGGTGAAAAAGTTCTTCACTGTATCCAGGTGAAATATCTTGTTTTTTCAATTTATGTCTGTTGTCCCTTGTCCTCCCACTGTGTAGCACTGTGAAGGGCCCATCTCTTTCCTCTCAATCTCCTCCTCTATACTAGTCTAAAGAGTGCTAAGTGAAGGGAGATTTATTGCTGATCAAAACAGATTTGGGTAGTGACAGGTTTCCTAGTGGCAGCTTTGGCAGCACCAAGGGGCTCCGTTGTGCCCTGCAGCGGGGCCTGGAGCCAGCTGGGACCAGTGGGGACTGGCAGCAGGCAGCCCTGGCCTCTCCTCACACAGGCCCTGCATCAAGCACTGCACTCTGGGCACACAGTACAAAGGCATACCTCACAATCTTCCACAGTAGGACAAGGAGAGTGTTCAGTTCCTTTTTTACAAGTGAAACACTGATACACAAAAACAAAAGCCTGTGGAAAATGATGCAGCATGCCCACAGCAAGTGATCACACTGAGGGATCCCATGTGCTGGGCCACCTTCTTGCCCAGAGCCAAGCCATGAGCATGTATGAATTTTCAAGAAGGAATGTAATGTTTTGGAAGATGAGAGATAGGACTCATTTGGTCATTACTGTAATGAGTTTGAACCCCAAAGTGTTGAAAAGCAATACATATGGCTGAGAAAAAACGTAATTCAAAGAACAGACACAGAAACGCTAACATGAACATGAGAGAACATCATACTCTGATTTGCTGGAACTCAACTCTTACCACTGGGAAACATCTCCTTTAGAAAATCAATAAAAAAAGAATCAAAATAATTCCCCAGCAAACCCATTAAGAAATTCATCCATGCAGCAATATCTGTAAGGGACAGGAGAAAGCAGCGCTTTATCTTGCTTCTCAGATCTGAGCAAGCAATGTAGTATGATGCAAGAAGCATTTTTTTTTTTTTTTAATACATGAACAAATACACCATAGCAGAAATTTGCAAGAATACTTGTTGTAACCTAATGCTTAGAGATTTTTTTTTTAAGCACCATAGAAGATGTAGCAGAACATATATTGTGAGTACAGAAGAGATGTACTTGTCCAGTTTACCTCCTTTAATACCATTCAATACTAGCCTGACACTGAAAAAAACAAGCTGCGCACATCAACTGCATAGTTAACAAAGCATTGGTTTTCTTTACAGGACACCTCTCAAGCTTATCATCTGGAAGAAAAAAAAAAAAAGTTTTATACTTAGGGGGAAAATGGTGCTGGCTGCCTATGTAGCAATCACTGTCAGTATGAAAAATACTAGGAAGCAAAAAGCCATATTACCAATGACAGAAGTACAGCCACAACCATACTAGAACTACTATTAGTGACTGTTTCTGAGAGAAGATGGAGTCTGGACTACCCAGCAGTGACTCTGTATGATTACTAAAGCTTTTATTTGATTTTATTCTAAATTCAGATGGTATATCACAAGACAACCCAAGCTCAGCTTTGCTATATTCACAAATAAGAAAAGTCTGCACTGACAGTGCTGTCTGTGGTGCTATGAGTTTCCCTCTCAGAACAAGAGAGGGAAACTTCCCTTATCATCCTCCTCCTCTGTGTGCATCAGTTCCTCATAGCATTCAAAGCAGAGAGCAAGATTACAATCAAAATGAGACTGCACAAAAAGAGTTCTAGCTCAGTGTCACTGATGATTCCCATCACAACTACAGGCAGCATAACAAATACCTCTTAGCTTTTTTGTCCTGGTATGCCTTGCACTTGCCTCCAACAAGTGTGAGCTTTAGGAGTCTGAATGTATCACATACCCTCCATGTAAACATCTGATTTTGACCTCATCCGAATTTTTTATTTTAGCCACCTTCTTTTCTCATTCCCTCCAATTGTTGCCTGTAATGTTCATGTTTTGAGAGACAATATGAAAAGGCTAGCTAGTTTTAATGGCTTTTTTTATTATAAGCAGACTAATTGCTTCTCCTGGTTACTTTTGTTTCTCCTATGGATCCTGGGCTGAGTCGTACAGTTTCCAGCAGTGATGTAACTGTTCACTTTACTCTAGAAGTGAAGACACTGAGAAAATGGAGAAAAAAAAAAAAAAAAAAAAAAAAAAAAAGGCAGAAATAATATCTACACCTTATGCCACTCGCTAGATTTTCATCCGCTCTTTTTCTGCATGCTGGGCCAGCAGGAGTCACTTGCTGCCAGTTGAGATGGGAAGCAGGACCTGAGAAGATGTCATTGCAAAGGATCCAGCTCTGTGAACTTCATGCAAAAGCAGAGCTCCAGCATGGCAGAAGTGGCAGCAGTCTATATTAAACATACAGTGAAAATTAAGAGGCAAACTGCCTGTGAATCTCATTTTCTGATGCATCAGCATCAGGCAGCTTGCATCTTTCTGAAGGTCTGACTGAAATAAGACCAAGAAGAAAGCTGTTGTGAGTTGATCCTGTGTTTTGTCTCAGGAATTAAAAGTCAAGGAAACAGGAGTAGAATATCCAAGAAAAGAGCTACTAAGTGAAACACTTGTCAAACTAAGTTAATTTTTGTGCTACCCACTCTGACAGCATCTCTTTAATCACATACCAGAACAAGGTGATGATTGGTGCCACTGAATTAACTTCTAATTTCTTCTGAAGTATTTAACACAGCATTGTATAACTTTGGCTCATAAAAATATGATGGTGACCAAGCCTTTTGGAACATTATGTTGCTATGCTGAGAAGCCCTGGAAAAAAAATATCTCATGATGAAATGTCAGTGGTGGACTGCACGGCTCTGAAGCAGTATTATTTCAGCTCTGAGACAGAAAATAAAGAAGCCAGTGCAGTGTCCAGTCCAACATGAACTTAGTTAAATGCTGCATTATCTTTTTAATAAACCAAAGTCACTGCATGCAAGAAAGGTGCTTTCAAAATACAGCGAGCACAGCTTTGGTTTCAGGCTACATACATATATAAGTCGCCAGATGGATCTATCCCTATAGCTTATAAATTCTAAACAATGGTTCTATAGGAGTCACCATGTACACAGGAATGGCTGGCCTGGTTGGTCACAGCACAGGGCACAAGGGATCATTAGAGCTCAGTGATCATCCAGCAAACATCTATCACATTCTGATGAAGCATCTTGCTGGGAGGTGGAAGAAAAAACAAGACCTAACAAAACAACAACAAACACTTGCTAGGACAAACAGAGATAGAAAAGAGAACTAGAAGGGGTCCTAGAAGGAGGAGGAAAGGAGAAGGAGGGACACCGTGGGGCTGGGAGCTGAGGACAGAATCTATAATGGGGCACAGAGACCCACAGTAGCCAAGTGAGGTGCCTGACTGCCTGAACATAGATGGGCACTCAGAGTCTTGTGCAGAAGTGCAGGGCTAGGGTTGAACTGCCCAGGGAAAAAAGCCAAGCACTGGGACTGTCCAGCCAGGAGCAGGGAGTGGGAGGGCAGGCCGTGCCTGCTTTTCTTGGTCTGGTCCTTTCTGCCTTTAAAAGCAGTCAGATCATTTCCAAAGACATCACCAGTCTGCAAAGGCAGCTAATGCATTTAATGCAGGTAACGTGTTGTGTAGGAAGGACATGGAATAAAGTTTTAAGTTTTTGTATTATTTCTATTTTTATTTCCAGTCTTAAAATATCAGTGATTCGGTCAGACGTTAACATGTTCACCTTTTATATCTTAATTGCATCCTCCCTGAGGAAGAAATGATAAGCAATTAATGAGTATGTGAACTGTTCAGGTTTGTCAGTGTTTAAGGACTAGGTTGGGGGTACCTTTCAGCCCACACATTTTAATTTACTTGTCATGGTCATGTTAGGAATTTTGATAACTTTTTCATAGATGTTACTGCAGATATTTTACTAGCTGCTGTACTGTCTGACAGATAGCTATCTGGGACAGACACTTTTAAAATGATACATGGAGCACGCCCACAGAAATGCACTCTCTCACACCATTTACAAACAGCATTTCCATTTCCCAGCAGAATCCCTCCCATCTCTTTTGGCTGAGACCCTTTTCACAGGCACAGGAGGACCAAACACAAACCACTGTGACTGAGGTGCTGTGGGGACTAGACTGATAAATAGGGTACATGGGGAGGAATTAATAAAATGGAAGCTGTGATAGCAAAGAACAATCTGAGCACAGAAGACAAAGGAAGGAAAAGAAAAAGTGGAAGATCTCAAATGCAACAAAGAGAACACTGCTACGTAGCCTGAAGGTTTAAACGACGCCCTGAGAAATGGTGCCCTTCGCTTAAACCTGAGGAAAAAAAAAAAAAAAAAAAAAAAAAAGCATGATTCAGAGGACTAGAATAGCTTCTGACCACCAAAAGCTTTGCCTACTGGTAGTGAGAAGCCTATTTTGCACATTCTTGCACCACAAAAGAAAATGTGAAAGAGGAAGGGAAATGAGAAAAAAAAATAAATCTGCTGAGATCTCCTTTTTGTCAAATTTGAAATAGAGATGGTCTGTCTCTCCAACACTTACATGGGAGAAAGTCTACCTTGATAATTAACCTGAATTCCTTATACAAAGCTTTTCAACCCATTTTGCTTCTGCATCATACTTACATATCCCTTCGAAAAGCGCTAAGTAAGCACACAGAGCACAGGGCACACGAGGGAGAAGTCCTAAGATCTGAGCTGGGAGAACCTGCGTGGGAGCTACCTATCCACACTGGTAGAGGTGCAGATTGTCTTACGCAAGGAGGCATTTTAGCTTATTCTTTTCTAAAGGTTACTGAATAAAACTGTTCATTAATGCAAAGGCCTTAATGTAATCCTGCAAACACTGTTTTCTTGATGGCTTTTATGCATTGTAAGAAAACCAGTATTGACCCTGTGGAGGAAATAGCAGAACAAATGGTGACCTAAAACAAATACCTGGAGAGCAGTAATGCCATTTTGCAGTGCAGTTCGAGCTGTCTGTAAAGAGCGATTAGGTACTGTCACTGATGCAAGCTGCTGTCCCTCAGAGTGGCACAGCACACTGCACTACAAAGCACTTGGCTTAGGGGAACAGCCATGTCTTGGTAGCCAAACCAAGCTCATGCACCAAACACATCCCTAACTAATTTTCCATTTATAAAAACAACCGTACATGTTCATAATTTCCCCCAATTCCCTGTAACAACATAAGAGCAGAGGCTCTTTACAACACACATCCATTTTTCCATGGCTGCCGATGCTCATTTTTGTGACACAAAGCAGGGAACCACAGCAAGCCTCACAAGCCTCTCCTCCTCCAGCACATTCAAAAACCATCAGGAAATGTCTGTATCTGGACTGAACTTGCAATCAGGGAAACAAGCTGAGTTAAATGAACAGGTTCCCATTCACTCCGAGGTTGGAAGCTGAGTCAGTCATGGAAAGGACAGACCTGAAACCTATGATCTTCCTGAAAGGCAGTGCCAAGACACAACGAGTGCACAGCATGGTAGTAGAGGAGGGGATGTTGTTACACTAGGAGGGCAATGTTATCTCCACCATTTCCAGCTCCTGAACTCTCTCTGCCTCTCAAATTGTTTCTGTTAGAAAAAATAACCTGACAGTTTTGCTTCCCGAATATATCTCACATGAATCATAATGCTATGCATTTAGTGAACACTTTAAAATGAAACATATTGTACTAAGCTTGGCTACATCTATTTTATCATACTATATTTTTTATCTTTCTCACACTAAAGGAGCCCTTGACATTTTGTGTAGTTGCCTGCAGGTTCTAAAAGAATTGCAGTCATTTCAGTTTGCGGGCTGTGTGTCTCGTGTGCAATGCTAAATATTGCCACATTATAATGGGAAAGGTCCCATTCTCAACATCCCAAAACAGGGTAAGGCAGAAGACATCTGACTAAGGTCCCTAGTGAGATCTGATCAAGCCATGGGTTATTTCAGAAGAAACAGATTTCCAGTTATTACAGCCCAATGGAAAATTTGCTTCTGGACTTCTAGTCCCATGTCTCCTCCGCCCTTGAAGCCCTACATTGATTACTGCATCTGGGTCTGGAGCCCCCAGCACAAGAAGGATGTTAATCAGTTAAGATGCATCCAGAGGAGTGCCACAAAGATAATCAAGAGGCTGGAGTATGCTCCCACAAAGAAAGGCTGAGAGAGCTGGGGCTGTTCAGTCTACACAAAGAGAAGGCTCCAGAGAGACCTCATAGCAGCTTTTCAGTACTTAACGGGTGCTGGTAAAAAAGACAGAGCGACTCTGTGCTCAATCAGACAATGACAGGACAAGGGGGAATGGTTTTAAACTAAAAGAGGGAGATTTAGATTAGAAATTTAGATTAGAAATTAGAAGGAAATTCTTCACTCAGCGGGTGGTGAGGCACTGGAACAGGTTGCCCAGAGAGGTTTTAGATCACCCATCCCTGGAGGTGTTCAAGACCAGGTTAGCTGAGGCCCTGGGCAACCTGATCTGGTGGGTGGCATCCCTGCCTATGGCAGGGGTTTGGAACTAGATGATTTTTGAGGTCCCTTCCAACCCAAGCCATTCCATGATTCCATGTCAGCGCTGTCAAACATGCATACATAACAGAACAGGCCAAACAGGCTGCCTTCCAGAAGGCCTGCATAAGCAGAAAAAGTGGCAAGAAGGCCTTTTAAGGACTTTTCCCAGAGCCACTTCTCCTCTAACATCTGTGTACCACCCTAAGGAGTACCTCCGGCACACGCAGTAATGTGACACAAGCATCACCAGCCTGAGATACGACATCACTACAGCTGATGTGACCCAACAGTTCATTACCACTGCCTACAGGATGCACAGAGCTGGCTGCGAGAGGGCACACAGGTGAGTATGGAGAGTGAGTTTTGAGAACTGCCTTCATATAAGAACATGTAAAATATGTCCTGAAGCAGATTCAAAGGTGCTAAGTGAAATAAGGATGGAACTGAAATGTACATGACAGTTGAAAAGAAGTGAAATGAAAGAGGCATGGGGAATGGTGGAGAGGTACTAACATGTTCCTCTGGTTTTAGGGAAACCAAGGTGTATTAAAAGCAAAACAAACAGGATTCTCTGTTATTGACCTTTTTGTCAGGGAGGCAGCAAGCATTCTTGGGGAAGAAGCTGCTGGTATGAGAAGCATACAGTGACTCAGAGGGGAAAAAAGGGAAAAAATCAGGAGGCCAATACCTAAAAACCACAGAGACAAGCTAAAGTACTCCTGAGAGAAAACAAAAACTTCTCTTTGAAGTAGAATATCACAGAAGAAAACACAACAATTGTATTGGCCAGAAATCAAAGGTGATGCAAGGTGATGCACTCGCATGCTTAAATTGATTTCTGCCTTCTTAAGCTAATAAAGCCTTAACTACTCTTTGAACTCATCAGTCCTTTATTTCTAAATTTGCTCTGTTAACCTTTTCCAATTTCAGCTCATTGACTGTTTTCTCTGTTATAACACCACCATTTTGTTGCCTGGTCCTAGCTCACCAGCAGGTGAATGATGTTGTAGAGGGTTGCTAAATTTTAACTCTATCAAGGATGTCTTAATCCACTAATGTCTATTGCTCCTAGTAGAATTATACAGAAAATTTGATAGTGTTAGAAATGCTTTAATTAAAACTTAGTTAAAGTGGTAAATACAATTAGCTGTCTTTTAGACTGAAAAAGAAACTTAACTACCAAACCTTTTGGATTTAGTGGTATGATTGTTCTTGCACACGGGGAGATTTGGGGTACCATCTTACTCAAAAATGTATATAAGAGATGATACCTAGCAGATACTGGGAAATGGCAAGGGCAGAGAGTACTACTTAGAAACTGTTTAATAATTGGTTTCAATACTCTGAGTCCCATAACAGCATTCATTCTCTAGAAGTGATCAAAATACTCATTTATGCATTTTAATTCATACCTTTCCAGGGAAATTACAGAAAACCCACTATCTTCTACTGACAATTCCAACATATGGGAAAGTATTTTGGAAAAAGTAAAAATAAATAAATAAATAAATAAAAAATTAAAAAGGTACAGACAAGGAGAGGTCATGGGAGAAAGAAGAAAGCAAGCCAGTCTGATAAGCATAAATGACAGGCAGAAGCACTTTTATGGTAAAGCTGAGCTGATTGCAGAGACATCAATTATTTCAAAAAAGGAATACAGCTGTCTAATTGTCCATCCTCATGCCCCAAATTAGCTTAGATACTGGAGCACGAACTAATATTGAAGTTTTCAGAGAGTAATCATCAGGGATATACATTAGAGAAGTTGGGCTGTTGCGTATACTGTCTCTGTGGGATAATTCCATGAACTGCTTACTTCAGCTTCAGCAAAAGAGTAATTTTTATTTATTTTATTTTTTAACTGTTTGTTCATTCATGTTAGCCTCAGGTGATGCAGATGTCAAGCGTGATGACTTAATCCAAAAGTTGCTCTGAAACCTCTGTGCTGATCAGCTGCCAAAGCAACAACGTTTTCAAGATCAGCATCTCTTTGATGGGTACAAAATATTTCTGCAGTAACACACTGGAGAATATTTAAAACCAACATTAGAATCATTAAATAACTTAGGCTGGGACCTTTGGAGGTCATCTGGCCCGATCCTATTCTCAAAGCAGGGCCAACTTCAAAATTAGATTGGTACTAGAAGTAGAGACTCAATACCTTGGGGAAGATTGTGAAGAAGTACCAACAAGAGGATTCTCCAAGATCATCAAATACAGTTTCAGTTTTTAATTATGCTTGATTATGCTGAAACTCACCCTGAATACATGCACTGCAAAATAAATAAATAAATAACACACATTTATTTCCCTCAGAAGTGTTTCTCCACATTAGACAGGAATATACAAATTACTTTCATAGACTACAAATTTCTAATGGATTTCTTCAAGCTACTGGGCGAGAGTCAGATAAATGAGATTCTGAACGTTCATTTAGAAAAAAAATAGTGGTGAGCATTAGATCAGTCCTCCAGTGTTTATTTTCAGGAAGACCTAACACAGTTTTTCATCAACTGTTGGTGAGTTGTAAGGAAGAAGGAAAATAAATGTAACGGCAGCAAAAGATCATCCCTAGATTCACAGAAGACTGCATACAATGATATAAAGACTTGTGTTCACTGGTAGCTATTCTGCAGGAGACAAGCCCTCCTCCTTTAATGTTGATGATAAAAGGCAAAGCACTCCACACAGAGTGGTGCTCATTCAGTAGGAGGGCTAGAACTCAAACCTCTGACTGGGTAGCCACATTTTCCTGGTTTTAATCCTCTTATCGGTATGTCTGATTAGCTTTGTTGCACTTGTTCAAAGTGCTTTTGTTGTTGAAAGTAGTTACAATTTGACTGGACATGAAGACAAAAATTATGCTGGAAAATGCAAGAATGAGTTAATAGTACATAACGCCAGTAAATGTTACAACATAAAAACTGGATAGCTAGAATGTAAAATACAGGAAATTTAGTTAAAAAAGAAAAAAGTTATTGCAGTGAATGGAAGGTACAGTTTTGTTCACCTCTAGGCCAAAAATCAAAAAGAAAAAAAAAAAAAGCATTACAAATCCTCATTTGGAACTCCGCATAATCAAAGTGATAAATGACAAGCAAATTTAAAAAAAAAAAAATAATCTCAATAACTGAGAGCAGACAACAAAAGAACTCATAGTCAGACATGACAAAATTTAGTAAGAGCTTTTCCTCCTGCACATCCCAAGCAATAAAATTTGGTAAACTACAGCAAATCAATAACTGCTGCTGAAACCAAACTCTCCCTTTAGAAAGGAATTCAGTTTTTAACTGCTTTAAATAGTGAAGGAACACATGTTTTAGAAGGATTGACTGAGGTTAAAAGTCAACCTTTGTTTGTCTGAAGTTAAACCCATGTGGTGTGACCTCATAAGTAGTGAATGATGAGCAAGCTACCCTGTACTCTAGAACCAGCTGCGATGGTTTCAGACCTTCTCACCTATAGGGTACAAAATTTTCTAACAAAGACAGCGTAAGAGTCTTCAGTGTGACAAAAAGAGAGAAAAAAAAAAAAAAAAAAAAAAAAAGGAAAAAGCAGGTTAGTTACAATACAGAAAATATTTTCTCATAATTTAATACTAAAGATTAGATTTATAGGTAAAGCTCACAAGAAAATTAAGCTACAAAAAGTGGGATCCAAAGTATCTAATATGTTTTAAGAGGTAATTATTGAAATGTGGCAGCAGAAGGTGCTGAGAGACAATGCAAAAAGGAACCTCGTAATAAATTCATCCATTCTGGTGTCATGGCACATCTTCATAGGAAGTATACTTCATAGGAATGTATACTCTGAATCCCTGTGGGTGCAACAGGGACTGATGGTAAATCTGCCTGGTGTTCACTCTCTTTCTAGAAACAGAGTTTGTAGATGCATCTGAGATGATCTTTCACTGCTCATTGACAAAGGCAGATTTTCCTCACGTTTCTCATAATATATGTAATTGCTTATAAAGTGTCATGTATTACCTATCATGAGTTGTTTATCCCTTGCAAACAGTTTATTACTGGAGATGTTTCACTTTCTAACAACAAAGTATAAAAATAAGTAGCAAAATAAGTAGCTGAAGTGTAAATTACAGGGGACTGCACCTCAATACTACCATGCTATGACAGCAAACAAAACTTGCCATGTATATCCAACAAGTACATGTACTCATATATGCTAACAGAAATAGCGTATGGAGTGAAAAAAGGGCATTAGCTGGAAGAATTACTGTATTCAGTGGAATCATTAATTCATAAATCTTACAAGATAATGTCTAAAGCAGTGTTGTGGTTTAACCTGGCCAGCAGCTAACCACCACACAGCCGTTCACTCCCCCTCTCCCCCTCCCTCTCTGGGATGGCTGGGATGGGGGAGAGAAATGAGAAACTGAAGCCTATGGGTTGAGATAGAGACAGTTCATTAGGACAGAAAATTAATAATAACGTATACAAAACAAGTGATGCACAGTGCAGCTGCTCACCACCCGCTGACCGATGCCCAGCCTACCCCCGAGCAGCCGGTCCCCCCACCCCAGCCAGCCCCCCCTATATATTGTTCAGCATGACCCCAGACAGTACGGAATACCCCTCTGGCCAGTTTGGGTCAGCTGTCCTGGGTCTGTCCCCTCCCAGCTCCTGCTGCACCCCCAGCCTGCCCGCTGACAGGACAGAGCAAGGAGCTGAAAAGTCCTTGGCTTGGTGTAAGCACTGCTCTGCAACAATTAAAAAATCATTGTGGGTTATCAACACTCTTCTCATCCTAAATCCCAAACCCAGCACCATACCAGCTACCAGGAGAAAAAATTGTTCTATTCTAGCTAAAACCAGGACAAGCAGAAAAGAAACTTTTTTTTTTTTTTCATGAAATAATTATTAACAATGACAAAGCACGTGTAAACACCTGTGCAAAGAATTAAGATTTTTCTCACAGAACATAATTCATAGGAGAAAAACTGTTCTTCCCCTTGTGTTACACCCAAGTTACTATTAAGCTACTAGTATAGACATAAACAGCACAATTATTTGTGTTAGTTACAATTTTCTTTACAATTAAGGCACACACTGGGCAGTAACCACTCACAAATCTGACTACACAAAAGCCAGCACAGCTGTCAGCGATCCATCCAATAAAGAGTTTGTGATGAAACAGAACAGGAATTATCTTCCAAAGTGATTGTGACTAGTAATTGTGAATGTTCTACTGTAAAACAAGCTCCTTTAAGTACATCACATTCAATTCTGAAAATAGAGGTACACAAACAATATATCACTTTGGAAAATCATGTGGTGTTAATTTTCAATAATCTGACTCATCCCACATTTATGAAATGACCTGATTAGCTTTATATGATAGTTTCTCAACACAACACAACTACAACCCATGGAATTTACTTGTAATGCTGCATACTTTTATATTCCCTGAGTCTGTTTTAGGTATCCAAAGTGTCTTTGCATAAACACCTTCCCTGTATCTCTGGGAGAAGCAGCCAGAACCCTGCACAGCAGTGCACTGGAGCTTGAAGAGTTCGTTGTTTCACCCTCTCAGATCCAAGCATCTAGGTTCTACAGCTTCACTTATAATCCAAAGGAAAGAAAGCAAACAAGCAGAGGATGGAAGAAATAAAACAAAGTGACATACCAGCTTTCTACTGTTCAAAGAAACAGCATAAGAACTTCCAGACAAAATTGTCCAGCTTCCACAAGAAGCAGCATTGCAGAATTTTGAAGGAAGAGAAAGTGGACTTCAAGGAGGAAATCAAAGCCTTCTGCAAAGCAAATAAGAATCTCCATGAGGAGGTTAGAGACTTTCAGGAGGAGAACAAAGCCTTATGGAAGGAAATTAACATCTTCCAGGAAAAGAACAAAGCTTTCATGGAAGAGATCAAGAATATTTCAGAAGAGAGCAAACTTCCTACAGAAAAGTAGAGTCATCCAGATGGGAAAAAGTGTTTTCCAGGAACAAGTCAGTAGCATTCAGGAAAAGCTTGAAGAGTTCTGGGAGAAAACAAAGGCTGCTGAGGAGCTGATCAAGGCTCTCAAAGAAAGGAATAAGGCTGGCCAGGAAGCAGTCAAGGCTTTCCTAAAACAGAATCAAGATATTCAAGGAAAGAATAAAGCCATGTATGAGAAGAACAAAGTCCTGCAGGAAAAGAATAAGGTTTTCTGGAAGGACCATAAGGCTTTCTGGAAGAAAGACATGATCTTCTGGGATGAAGAGATTGCCATCTCAAGCAGTAAACTTATTCTCTGGGAAGAATACATAGCTTTCATGGAGAATGATCAGAAGATTCAGAAAGAAAAAAAAAAAAAAAAAAAACTTTGGGATGCAGTGAAAGCCCTGTGGGATGAAAAAAATTCCCTCATGGAAAATGTGTATATTGCTACAGGAGAGGAGAAACTACCTGACACAGAAGAGAAAAATCTTTATTTCAGTTATGACCCAGCTATGCACAGTGGAAGCAAAGCACCAGAGCAAATACGGCAGATCTGAAACACGACTTCACTTTCTGTCACAGATGAGTTTTTACTCCCAGCACAAACGGGCCTTTGCTCCTTTCACTCTTGAAGTTTTAAGAAAAGTCCTGATAAAACCTTAAAAAAATAGTTCAGATTCCTGTTTTAGATTTATGTTTTAATACGTTTGCTCTCTCTCTTGTTCCCGGGGCCCGGCGGCCCGGGGGGGGGGGGGGTAATTGTGTTGTTTGATTCTCATTTCTCTTAGCTTGACTTCCAGGCTCTAGCAGTCAAAGTTATTAATTGTAGTTATCTTTCCACAATGCTACAATGAGAAGTGCTTGTGAACTGTGCACCAACACAATTATGCACAGACACACACTCTGACAGCCTTTCAGACTGATCCAAGCATTCACTTAGTTCATGCCAGATTGCTCTGTTTTGTTAAGTCCCCCCCGCCCAGGTCAAAGACATAGTATATTATCTACTGTTATTCACAATTGCATTTGCATTTATTTTTTTTCCAGATCCCCATCTTATACTTTCAGGAGTACTTAATTGAAAATTTCTGAATTTCAGTTTGAAATGAAGATTAAGTTGTTACTGATTTTTTCCATAACCAATCATTAAAAAACATTTAAAATTTTCCAATTCACTTCAAAAAAGTATAACACTTAAGTGTTATTTGTTAACTATATAACTACTTCATTTCAATAATTTTAAGGCAAATACATTATCTGCACTTTCCCACTGTTTCACTTGTTTGAATCAGTTCTTTCAGAGAAGCAAAGTAAAGCAACTGCCCAACCTTCTGTGTTTCTGAAGCCAAACCAGGACACTATAAAGAGGCAGTGTACAGCTACAGCAAGTCTCAGCTGTTGGATGAGGTTGGCAATGCACTATCTGGATTCAGTTACACCTCTTTATTTTTGCTCTGTAAAATCAACATTAATGAGATAGCTGATTCAGCAACATCAGTGATAAATCAGTAAGGCGGCCACTTCATAAAGCGAAAATGTTTTCTTTATGTAGTGAAAAAAATGAGTATGAGAGAAAAAAAAGTATGAGTGAAAAAAAAAGTATGAGAAAGGAATCAATTGATTTTGATTCGGGAATTCTCCAAGAACAGGGAAAGGAGTTATTTCATGAGAGCAATCACTCATGCACATCGTGTCTCTTTCTCGTTACAATTCTTCAGCTGTTGCCTACCCATGACACTTAGTCACATAAATGCAAGTTCCTGTAATAATTCTGAAATATGGCCATCTTATACTCAAAACATTATTTCAGTGGAGGTAGGCCAGTATATAAAATAGTGCTGTTAAGAGATGTTCACTCACCAACATGAGCCTTAAAGTGACTTATCCCAGGGACAGAATCATTACTGGAGAAATTGCCTCTTTCACATATTTCTTGGTCATGAGAACATCGTTAATGTGATTAAAGAAAAAATCTTTCCCCTTCTCAAATATATTTAGCAGAAAATTTTTCATACTTTTCCCACTGTCTACTCCGACAGTATTTCTTATTAAGGACATAGCTGTAACCTTCAGCTTAAGAATGCAGCTTTTGCAGAATGTCAGCCAAAACCAAGTAAAGAACTTATTTATCTCTTCACAATCCAATTCATTTACTACAAGGGCAAGAAAAAAAGCCCAAAGGAATGTAGCAGCAGTGGGTATTTCATTAATGCTGATGAAAAACAAGGAGTGCAGATGTGATGTCAGAGTGAAGATGGTTTGATATCAGGAGTCATCAACTAGACAAAATCTAGGAGTTAGACACGAGGGCACAACATAAACAAGGCTGCAGGAACTGGCCTACAGAACAGTTATAATAAAGGAAGTTTACTAAGCGATACACAGGACATGACTTCTGATTTGACAGGCAATCAGAAAAAAATCGCTTAATTTTTCAGACCTATTGCAAGGCAAGCTGAGAACTGTGAACTCATCTGTGTAGGAAGGAAAGCTGAGAAAGGAGCTGGGGGCCAGGTGGGATCACTTGTTTGCTTGGGGAACTGTCTTTTGGATATTCCAAGGCTGACACATTTTGTTGTGATGTGTTCTGTCAATTTTTGTCATTTGAGTCATATTAATTACAGTCCAAGAGATGATATAAGTTTGACAGGGGAAAACAAACCAGCTGAGACTTAACATGACGTGGCAGTTAATAGATATGCAAAATTGTCAATCGTTTTGTTAAGTAAACCCCACTTGGAACAGACTATGGAAAGGGCAAAGGCAAAACATAAAAAATAAAAAGCTCTCTCTGGTGTACAGAAATAGGATGAAAGTTTCTTAAATGGTTGGAACCCTCAGGTGAGTCTCCATGTTTCCATTCATGAGAAGGGCAAGTGGTATTTGGATGCAGAGCATGAGCTCTTCTTAATTGTACTCTGTAGACTTAGTTCATTGTTCCAATGGGAAAGGCAAAAGCTAGTGAATCTGGGGTCTCTTTCCATTCAACTCTCACACATCTGCATCCCTGATATACAGCACCAGGGGATCCAACAACTGTGCAAGTACTTTCCTTCAACACTCATGGTGAGAAAGGATTCTTTTCTCATGGAGAGAAAGGATTTTTGGGCCCAGGACTTGTGCATCAGCGACTGCCCAATTGCACCTAACTCACACTGATAAAAAGAATACTCAGAAGACTGCCCACTTTGGGAGATGCTCCAGGCACCAGCAGCGCTATGTGGAAGCAGCCCTACTGGGCACCACTCTTCAGCCCAGGTCACTGCTCCCACCCTGCTGTAAGCTGCAGCCAGGCCCAATAGACCCCATCATTGGGTGAGCAAGGTAAAGAACATTATGATAAATCCAGGCCAGCAGGCCTGGAGACTCAGCAGCAGGTAAGTTCATGGCAGATAGAAACAGGTCTTAAAGCATATACCAACAGATGTATTCTCACTTCAGACAGGTCAAGAAGTAACTACCAGCAACACTTGTTTAAGGTCAGTAAGAAAGGTCTCTGGAAAGCTCAGATGCAGTAATCTGACTCAGCTCCATAAGCTATGGTAATACAGTAATTTACTCATTCCCAGAAGAAGTCTTGCTCCATGCCAGTCTAGGAAACTGGTGATAAAACACAACTTTCCCAAATCCACCCCGTAATATCCCTCACTGAAGTAGGACAGTAATTAAATCTAGCATATTACCTACTAACTGTAGCTTAGACATTCAGAACTCCTCTCATAAGACATATTGGCCGCAATCAACTGCGCATCAGAAGGATACAAAGACAAGTTATTTCAGAAGTTCTTCCTTACTCTTTCTAGGAACCAATTATGTAGACATAATAAAGCTAAGGTATCTTATCCAGTGAAACCGTTCTACTAGAAAAATAGCCTTTTTCTTAGCTTAATGGATTTGTTATTTAATCTCTCTCTCAACTCTTGACCTCTGTTCAGATTTACATAGTCTTAACTGGGGCGCAGAGCAGCTGGATGCAGAAGATAGCAGGGGGTTAATGGGGAATCCAAAGAGGTTGTGTGTAGGTCTTTGTATACTGCAATTAGGGGGAAAAAATATATACCAGCTTGGTTGTTTGAACCTTGAATATAACTGAACAGGTGGATTTGGAGAACATGTTACTTCAAGTTTTATGATTATATCACCATGTTGTTTCCAAAGACAATTGGTTTCATTGGGCAAATCCAGCATGAAGCTCAGATGCTCCTAGAAGATGCTAAACGTACTCAGCTCTAACAACAATGGGAGCTCTCCAAAGAAGATTATTGGTTCCCTAAGCTGTAAAAGCCAGAATCTCAAGTGACTGTAGCATAACAATGTCACTTTTAAATGGCTTAATCTCAGCCATATAATTAAACTGGTACACAAGCTGTAAAATAATTAAAAATGAGCCACAATGAAGTCTGCTATAAATATTTGTGCTTCAGTGGTAATTGTTGCCATTATAAATACTACATACCAGCTTCTCCTCTAGCATAACTCCAGTGAATACATTCAGTTGCACTAGGGATAAATTATACTTAACTACCTTTGCGTGGTCAAACAAAATTGTACTGCTGCGGCTTGATTAAAAATGGTCTAATCTCTATCATTGCTGCCCTATAGCAAAAAGAAGCTGGGTCAATATAGTATGCGTAAATGTGATTACACAAACCCTTGGCAGATATTGTTCTCTGGTAATACAGGTACGAACTTCACAGCATTGATCTACTTTAAAGAGCACCAAATCTGCTCGGGAGTATGGATCTGACACATAGAAGAGCTGTTTAAAATTTGTTTTAGAGCTACATAAACAATCCTTGTACCTTAACCCACACTGTGCTTTACTTACAGGTGATCTTAATGTTTATTTATCAGTAAAGTCAGGCCATAAAGTTTCCTTTGGTTATTTCTGTTCTTTCACATTGCGCTTCCACTGAGCGGCTCAGCCCAGGATCTGTGCTGCTCTGTCCATTGAACAAGGAAGTCTTGAAACCCTCTCACTTCATTGTTCTCCTTTTGTTGGTTTCGGTTTCTGGGCTTCCCTTACTACTTGACACGCTGGTATTGGTTTCTAATAACTTTATTCTCTCTACCTCCTTATCCCCTGTCTATCCCTTCCCTCTTCCCCGACTTTCACCTCCTTTTCCATGTCTGTACCTTTACACCTTTTCCTGGTACCTTTGAGCTTCACACCACCCCATGCAGATCCAGAGTTTGCTGTGCTCTCACTGTCCTCCTGACATCCTGGACCTGACAGCACTGACCCTACAGCTCAACCATGAGCAGAGCTTTATTCTTGCCAGCCCCCAGGTGCTATTGCAGCAGGTTTTTCTCCTGCGGCTACTACCAAGTCTGGCAAAATCAGGGCCAAGCGCTGCCAACATTTGCCAGGGTGCATGTTGTGATTTAGCAGAACCTTGGATTTTTAAGCCAGGCAAAACCCTGCAGTAGAAGTAATTCCTGTTGTGACACAGCTCTGACATTTCATTATCCACATTTTTTTTCCTGTTAGCTCCTTGACTGCAATTTGCCTGTGTCATTAGGTGAAACAAAACTCTTTATGAAGAAAAGATCTAAAGCTACAAGTAAAAACTGAAGAAATTTAACAGATAAGGAGGGCTATTTTGTTTCCAAACAAGTGTTTTAATGCCAAAGACTTTGGTTTTGCTTGATTTTTGAAAGCTGAACATGGTATAGCTATAGTCAAAGAAAATAAGTTATATTTTGGGAAATGAGACGTCTGGGAAGTCACAAGAACAGTTCTTTGGTACATAAAGAAAACAGAACAAAACAACAAAAACAAAGTAAAGGCAAATTCTAAGGAGTAGAAACCAAAACAAGGGCTTTGCACCTTTTACTGGATGTCTGCCAGATCTGCAATGAGTTATTTTGTTTTCATGTCTCAGTGCCCCAGTTTGAGATTTTGATATATACTTGCTTTGCTGAAGACACATCTGATTTCAAGGCATAAGCCAGGCAGGAAACGGCCCCTTGACATCAAGCCTGAACTCCATCCATCCCCATTCTGCCCATAATCCCATCACATAAATGGAGCTGAGGTGGCAGCATTCAACTGCCTGTCCTGCTAGAGCAAACGGTGTGACCCCTTGTTCGTCAGTATATTCCCAGGCTTAGTCAGGTTTTAAATGGACAACTCTGTTTTCTGGGTTTCTTTGGCTTCCCTCCCACCTCACCCCTCACACTCCTTCCGGCACATAGGGAACAGAGTCCTCATCTCTAGAGCTAACTGAATAATTCATAACAAATAAATTTGTTGATTGCTAGTAATTTTCCTGAAGTTTTCAAATTGTGAAAGCATCACTTAATGAGGTCATGGAGGAGCCAATGCTTTGGAAGTAGTCATCTTCTGCAGATGAAGAAGTCTCAGTGTGAGGTTTCTCTCATCATGGCTCTGGAAAGCAGAACACACCAAACTTTGATTTCAGCTTTTCACATGCATAAATCTACTCTGCTCCTGCTCCAGGCCTCCCTTCACCCTTTCCATTCCATTTTGAAATCACTCAGGTTTTTCCCTTAATCCTTATTTTGGTGAAAATATGAGGGTGGTACATCTTGAAATCAATTTTTTATTATTATTATTTTTTTAAATCTCCATGCCCCAAGGAAAAGAGAAAAGAACAAGAAGATACAATTTTTGCCATGATGTTTAGAGAAGACAATATCAGAAGGAAGGATCTGAAATATTGTTCATAACCATTGAACTGCTGCTGTTTTATAACAGAAAAAAAAAAAAAAAACTCCTGTTAAAATAACTACATCCTTCAATTTGTGCTTTTACTGCTTCAAAGGGGAAAGAGCTAGATCTTCATATAAACCTACCTATACCAAAGTTCAGTCTAAGTTTATTTAGATGACAAAGTTGACTAGGTTGACTGTTTCCCTCATCACTTGAATTTCAATCTTGCTTTCTGTGATCTGCAATTCTTTCTAGAGCAAATGCGGCACTGCCATGGAGAACTGTAGAAATTCAAACAATAAGGAAAATAGGATAAGCAAGGAAAAAACACAGTTTCATATCCATCTGCAGGTTCTGCAATGGTAATCAAGCCAGTTAGTCAAATTCAACATTACTTTTTCTTTTTCTGGTATCACTGTACACTTTGCCATTGACAAAGGACTGCCTGCTAGAAGGATGCTGAAAGCAATGAACTTCTGCTGCATTAAGGAGTAATTCAGACTTTTTCTGTCTTGTCCTAGATATAAGGCATCTGGAATAGTATCACATTTTCTCCACTCCCAGCAAAGTATTTTTTCACTTCATCTTTCCTTAACCGTTGCAATATTAAATGACCATGAAACAAGCTAAGCTCAATGCTTACACTCCCCGAGGATTTTAGCAGCAACCACATGTACTGACCAGACTATGCTATGATTTGATACGGATATATTGGACATACCCTCCAAATTCTTCATGTTACTTCATTGACTAAATGAAAGATTTAGATTATTAGAAGATACAATGAGGCTTGAGGTACACAGGCTTCATTTCACACACACGATCACCACTGAAAACAAGCATATTGTGGTTTGGGGTGAATTCCCCCCTTTAACCCAATACTAGTGTTTAACTAGTTAAACAAGGGATGTTTGTCATTGTTCTTTCACTGCCTCTCTTACAGGCGCACCACTGTAAATTATGCCTTTTTTTTTTTTTTTTTTTTTAAGGACAGGATCACCCATCAGAAGTGAACAAATACTTTTGCTGAGGAAAAGGGAAAGGTCAACAGCCAAAGAAAACAAACAAAATTGTGGCAACCAAGCAATTTCTGGTAAAATCCGAATATGTTGCAAATGCAATAGTTTAGTCTTTAGAGAACTATTTTTCCATAAAGCACAGACCTCCATGTTCTCAATTACTTTTCTGAAACAAGCACGTTTTATTTCCTCATACATCCTTCAATCTTCTTTCCAGCTGCAAATCTTCTGCAGGACACTGGAACAAGTGTATCCCTGCCACCACTCTTGTGACTTCAACAAGAGGCTAAATTAGTCAATTGGGACTACCATGTGCTTGCCAAACCATTTACACTTGTTTACTAGGGTACATAGTGACTCACTGCATCTCAAGAGAAAATTACCACTCATTACTTCATGCATCAGATTATAGCTAAATTATTGTTCTCATAGTACAAGTCTCATGTATTATTCAAATTCTAACCAGTGCATTAACTCTGTCACTCAGCCAAGATTACAGCTAAAAATAGCTAGTACATGTCCTACTTCAGGATACATTTAACATTAGTACCAACAGCATCTCAGATTTCACATCTTTGACCTTCAAGAGAATTTGAAGAGTGAGAGTCAGTAGTATATAATTGTGTTAAGAGTAAATGAAAGCAAATGTAGCTTCTGGCCACATTGTACCAGCTGGCACGTGCATCTTTGCATAATGATGTACAGTGGAGGAGATAGTTACATTCATTTGGATGTTTTATATTTAATTGCTTAGAAATATAACATAGCACAGACAGGAATAACCCTATTCCACATGCAGGTAGGTCAGAAGTAGAAGTGTATATTTAAAACTTTTCTAGATTCATGGTAAGAAGTTCTATTCAAACTTCAATGTACCTGTTTTATCTGCCTGAAAAAGTCTTACTTCAAACGCTGAGTCTGTGCAGAAAGAGCTAGGGAAATCTTAGTCTTTCCCCTCTTGTTTACAATCAAAATTGTTACAAGTACTCCTTTGTTCTATCACATAGCCATAGATTGGATCTCCTTATCTGTTTCCTTTAGTTCTCATTCAAATCAACACAGAAAAGTTAAGAATCAGTGAGGTTCCAGCCCTTCTTGTTCTCACAAGAGATGGTGCTATCTGATATTTATACCATTTAAGATGGAAGACTTCCTCTATACTGTATATGCTGCTAAAGCTTCTATAACATAGAGAGATCATCCAGTAGAGCTAGTTCTGCCTGCATTCCAGCCTGAATTTGGAACCATCATATCCCATAAAAACAGCTCAAACCAACGTATGAACAGAGAGAGAGGCAAAAATGCAGGAATGGATACCAGGGGTATCGTTCCAAACTACTTCTGCAGGGATGAACACATTTTCTTAACTCATTGCTTTTTTCTACTAATGTCCTTCAAAAAAAAAAAAAAAAAAAAAAATCACAGCTCAGTTCTTGGCACACATGCAATTGCTTTTTGACATGGAGCACACATCAGAAGAACAGCCATTGTGTCATTTAAAATAAAACTATAGATTTCTTTTTCCCTATTGAAATATTTGAGAACAGCCTTTTAGTCTTTTTTTCCTTCCCCTAAGGTCTTGAATTTGATGCAAGTGACCCACAGTAGGTAGGACCAGAGTGCCTTAAAAAGCTTTACAGAAGTAAGAATTTAGCCCAGAGTGTTTAAAATAAATGCTCATCTAGACACAGACTTACTAAGAAATGGTTCATTAATCAACCTATTCAGCTTCCAGTTTAGATAAGTTATTAGAGGTGCTCTTCTGAAGATGGAATTGGCTGGCCTGTGATCTGTTTATAATCCCTTTTAGGATTCCTTTGTGTTCATTTTCCTTTTTAATTCTACTTCCAGTACTTTTCTACTGAAAGTTTGGGGGTTAGAATTAATGAGGACTATCCCACAGTGCTTCAAAAGATTCGAAAGCCAACAGCTCCTGCCAAGGTTAAAGATGAAAGAGGAAAACAAATTCTATTGTATTTTCACCTTTACAGGCCTTTTTTGCATGACTGATTTACCATAGTTTCCTGCTGCATAACAAAGTACTCACTGCATTCTTTTTATAAAACTCAGTCTATGTTGTCTGTAATCGCTACCCTATTTAAACCCTTGTTTACATCATAGAGAAAGGAAAGAGAATAAATTTAAATAATATTTGCATTGCCCACTCCAGCATTTATTATAATATAAAATTCAGTTAATCAAGCACTTTTCTCTAAATATATATAAGCTGTCTGGACACTAAGGCTATGTGTTTCTGAACATATGGCATCAGACACCTCTATTGAGGAAAAACAAAACAAAAAAAAAACGATTTCTGCCATCTCATCTCCTGTACAGGGTACATGGATGTACCTTGCATACTTCCCGTTGAATAAATTAAGGAGATCACATCCTGAACCAGCACTTTTATGTGTTATTTATGGGTGAGAAAAAATAATTTCTACTCTTCAAACAAAGGAGATGATTATAATTTATTGTAAGTGACAACAATTGCACCCCAGAGTTTCCAACACAAAAACCTCTTCAACATTTCATGATGCCATTCAGGGGAAGCCTTTTAGGCAGTTGCTTCCCTAGAAACTTCTTCCAGCTCTAAAGGAGTTTTTCTTTAGCTTACAGAACTGCATGGTAGGAGAACAAAGATTTAGTTAAAATTTCAATTTCTCAAAGAACAAGACTGAATCTGACTGTCAAGTAATATTGTCAAAGAGCTTAAGAAAGAACTGAAAGCTATGGGTGACATTTATTTTTTTGTGTACAGCCTCACACACCAGTTCTTGATGATGTGAGCTGTAGTCTATGCAGTAATAAGCTTTGCACTAAGGACGTTGAGACAGGTTGACATGCACAAAGATTTATTTGCACAGCCTGTAACTGATAGCATACACCCACAGAGTTGATGTGAGAGTCCTTTTTTAAGCCCTTTTAGATCATTTTATCAAAGTGCTCAGTAGCAAGAGTGGAAACTGAAAAATTGTTTCTGATAAAATTTTATTGCACTTGTAAAAGATTAGCTTATCCAAGAAGAGTTTGAGTGGATGATGTTTATGGTTGTTTGGATTTTTCTGAGCAAAATCTGGCAAATATTTCTGGCAATAAAAAAAGGGTTATTTCTAAATGGGATAAATGGTTATTTAAAAGCAGTTACCTTAAGTGAAGTAGGAAGTCTTTCATTTTCAATACTGTAATAACTCTTTTATAAAGAATTGGATGTTTCTGACATTCATGCTCAACAACACTGCAGGTATTGTAACTTTGCATTCAGTTACACTGAAATCAGCATAACTGGCTTATCTGAACTTCTTTGACCTCACCAATTTGTATGAGTATCTGAGGGGAGGGTGTCAAGAGGATGGAGCTGGTCTCTTTTCAGTTGTGCCCAGCAACAGGAGAAGAGGCAACAGGCACAAACTGAAGCACAGGACGTTTCAGCTCACTACAAGGGGGCACTTGTTTACTTGAAGGGTGACAGAGCACTGGGACAGGTTGCCCAGAGAGGCTGTGCAGTCTCCCCTGGACATTTCAAAACCTACCTGGATGCCATCCTGTGCAAGGTGCTCTAGGGAATCCTGCTCGGCAGGGGGGTGGATTGGGTGATCTTCAGAGGTCCCTTCCCACCTCAGCCATTCTGTGATTCTTGGTGCAAATGAAGAAGCATTCACTGATTTAGGTGAACCTGTACTGATAAACACACCTCAGATACTCTCACAGAAGTGGGAAAAAAAAAGTTAATCTTGATTAATGCTGACTGGAATCTCCAGAGTGCAGAAGTCTTCATCTCCACCCTGCCCTAGCAAATCCATTTTTCTTGCTTTTGTAGACCTACAAATCAGAATGGAAGTTTTTAATAAATACCCTGTATATTAAACATCCACCAGCTAGAAAGGTCAAAGTGTCACAAAGAGTTTAGCAAGAAGCAGCTGCTCTTGCACCTGTAAGAAACACAAGAACTCTCAGCAGCATTTCCCATTATTAGGGCAGACAAGCAAACTAACTGATAAATACATTAGAAATTAATTGTAGAATTCATCATGTAGGAAGCAGGGCCTTCAAAGCAGCGTCTTGCACAGATAAGGATAAAGCACTTAGCAGACCTTTAAATACCACTAATGAAATGGCTGACTGCCAAGGGGCAGGAAGGGCTCCATTGCTGCCAGTTGTTGGGAAACAACCCAAAGACCCATACACAACCTAAAGCTTTGCTTTCATCTGCTGCCCTGCTGCCTATTTTATTGGCATCACACTCTGAAATTCCATTACACTTGTTGTCTGCTCTGAAATGTGACCAGGGATAAACCCTTCAACTGTTTGAAATAAAAATCTACTTTGCAGTCCGTCTCCTGAGTCACTTGGAGCAAGTCTGGGCAGGAACATTTTCAAGAAATGGGCACAATGTGAGAACCAAGAGCTGTGGTGCACAGCCAGCTCAGTGTGCCAAGCAGTCAGGGACAAAATCTTGCTCCTAGCTCTCACCCTGCTTGCAGTTTTCAGACCCCAGCTAAAATTCCTAATCTGTTTTGTCTGTAGGTTTTCCAGCAACCGTGGGATACAGTGCCATAATAAATTGCAACTAGTAAGATACCTTGTTTTTTGGGTGGGAAGAATGTGGCAGAAAATAATTTTGTCCAAAAAAAACATCTTCAGCATTTAGAAATTAGTATGTCATAAGAAATACAGCTAAGGATGTGCAAGTGTCCATCTGGGAACTGTATGGTCATAGACCAAATTGCAGCTGGTGTAGGAAAAGAAGAGGGCAGGCCTTCCATTACCAAAAATACAAGTGTGCTATACCTCATGAGCATCTGTTCCTGTTATCCATGAATGAATATAAATGAATGCTATGAAACATGCTATGAAATATTTCTGCCTTCTATACCAAGCAATGAGACATACAGATTTAGAACCAATTAAGCTAAACCAAGGATATTGTGTATGTAAAGGACAAATGCATAGCACAGTAAACAAGCAGATTCATTTTTGCGGAATTTTTCACAACAGTAAAAGTTCACTGTATTTAAAATACTCAAAAATTTTATCCTCAATTGCAGCCCATTCTTCTTTGTGGGACATCTCAAAATACGTTAGTCGGATTCAACTTAGACTTCCTCTTCCACCTGTCTCCTGACTCTTTTTACAGTCAATTGAATAAAACTGACACATTGCAACTATATATTGCCTGATCTGTGTCAAATGTCTACATGAGGAGATGACTAGCACCCTAGAAGTGCCTACTTGTTTCTCAGTTACAAAGGGAATCCCACTTTGAGAAAATTAACTGATATAAATCCCTTCCCAGTTGACCCAGAGCACAAGATTTACCAGAAGGCAATGAACTATCCTGCCACTTGCAGTTATTCAGTTTTATTTATTTTTAATAGGCAACAGGAAATAAGTATCATCACTACAGCAAGTTAATATGCTGAAATTTTATTAGGTAGGTTAATAATTATCTCTGCTTTAATTATGTATCATAATTCCTTAAGCAAAATATTTATATTAGAAAATGGAGACCCCTAGTAATATGTAATAAAGTAATATGAAATCTCACATTACAGAAAGTTTTGGCACAGAGAATGTGACTTCCTATTCCCAGCAGAATGAGGGTCATATTAATTTGCAAGTGCAGTTCTTTACGCAAGCTGGAAGCCTCTAAGATGAAAGTTGCTCTACAAGTACAAGTTGGCATTACTGCAACATTTATCTTCCACTAAAAATTTAGCTCTAATTACCCTTTAAATTACACATCATCTTGAAGCACAACCACAGCTATCATGAGTTATTTTCAGTTGCATTGTTACTATATATTACAAAATGTCATCTAACTAGCAGACCAGCTCAATGTAAACCAAGAAATTCTGTATCATCCTCCCATATACTAATCTGTAACCCAAAAGATGCACCTTTACTCTATTGTCTGATGACATTCTCAAGACATAAATCCTTAGGACACTACTAAACCCATTTGAGAAACGAATTTGGTGTGATTACTTAGCATTTACAAAGTTCTGTGCTGATGGAGTCAGACTCCTTTGCACTACAATCATACTTCAAATTGGTTATAACAAAAACTTCTGGGAAAGCCACCACAACCCAGGTCTGTAGACAGCACTGGTGCATGCACTGCTCAGTCCTCCTGACCCTTGCACACAGCAAACACAGCAAGATGTTTCTGAGCTCCTTGTAACTCCCTTAAACCCAAACGCTTTCACAGAACCCCAAGGGGAATGCAGGAGACCACATTGCCCAGGTTCTAGCTAAGGGGTCACCAGTAGAAAGAGATAGTGGAACCAGTAGATGTCTTTTTGGGAGATACAGCCTAGAGCCAGCCCTTCCTAGAAAACCATCAAGGGGCCAGATAAACAGGAGGAAACAATCTGAAGTCACCAAGATTTAATTACTCAGGCTTCAGTGCCTAGTCTTCATACTTTTTGGCTGTCCAGGCCCCAACCTTCAGGAAGCTGATGCAACAGCACCCTAACAAAGGAGCAGGGCTGGTTGTTTAACCTCAGAGCTCCGATCTCCTCACACGCTCTGCAAACACAACCAGTGTGCTGTTCCCTGCTCCAGGCCAGCCCAAGGCCAACATGTATCTCGCTTCTGTGCAAACACTGCAGGCATAGGCTCTAGTTTGCTCTTTGTCTAGCAGGATGTACTGTAGAAAAGACTACACTGAAGAAAATTTTCAGAAGAAACCTCTGGGCAAAAGCAGTTTTGCATTACCACAGGGCAGCCAATTCTCTCTCTGATATAAGTGGAGATAATCAGGTACAGGAACTACTGCCTTCAGGAATGTATTTTTCTACTTAAGATGAAGCAGTTTCTTTTTGCAGTGAAAGTGTAACTTCCATATTTACAGCAACGCAGTATCTGTTGTATTGCTTTTGTCACATACAAAAGTAAAAGCGTTAACACTGCCTAAATCCAGATTTTCATCATTCACTACCAGATTTACAGGTCCAGGATTAGCAGATGCTAAAAAAATCCTCTTCCTTTATGATCTAAAATAGAGATTTTATCATGGCATTAAATTAGTACCACATTTTTTATAGCCAATTCCAGTGACGTTTTAAAAGATTTTTTTTTTTAGTAGCATGGCAAATATTGAATGCTATATTTTATACCTTTTTACAGGATCTTTATCAATGCACTGATTTACCATTTCAAGTTTTATAACAACAATATATGGAGCAGCTGAAGTCCCATAGTACTCGCATTAATTACTCCACAGCTGAGCCATGGGTCAACCTGGATGGCACTGTCTGACTGGGAGGAGAGAATGTGTGAAGAATAAAAACTGCAGGTACAGAGGAGTCAACCTTATAAAGTGCAAATAAGATGTGCAGCTCTGTTTTTCCACAGCTTGAATGCTTCCATAGGTTTCTTCCCTATTTCTCTCATGCTAGAACTGCTCACTTGCAGAGCTGGAAGGTGAGAGCAAGCTGTGCTGTAAGCTTCTCCTTATTGGAGGTTCAAATTCACTTTGCATTGCACACAATTCTTCCAAAACTCATACTTGTCAGTCAGCTTGGAACAGAATTGTCACCTCAGTAACTCTGTCAAATCAAGCTGAAGGCTAAGCTATAGACATAGCCAGCTTTCCTGGCTGTTTTCCACTTCACAGAAATCTTTCCAAAAAATACTTTTCGGGGGCAAATATCTATTGTCCTGTTACTAAACAAGTGCTTTTTAAGATCTGAACCTGTAGAAAAGAGGCTTCTTCCTTTTCTCCTTCCCAGGAGCCATCCCACGGCCTCTGACCACACCGCAGCCACGAGCAGGCAATGCAGAAGCAGTCCACATCCTTTTTTGTCTCTTAATGTCACCACCTGTAGACAAAGTTTCCCAGCCTTAGTTCACATACAGTTATGTATATCAACACAGCCAGACAAATGCTAAAAGCTCTCCTGTGAAGGCTGGAAGAACTGCCCTCTGATGCTGGGTAAGCCCTGCTTGCCACCACAGTTAACAGCACCTAACCTAACCTAACCCTAACCTAAGATTTTAGGTTTAATTCAAAAATACTCAACCCATTTCCCGTGGGCCTTTGCTGAGATTTCACAGTAATCTGGATTTTCATAGTAGAGACCAGAGTCTGTGCCACCTGTGCCAGCTCTGCTTTCAAGGTCACTTATATCAGCTTCGTACTGAAACTTGAGACTGTCCAAACTGAGTCCAACACTGCACACATGGGATTCAAGACTAAAAAAAAAAAAAATGGGTCATTAGTTCAGCACTCACATACTGGCTGGTGCATTTCCTTAATGCATTAAAACAGACAAACTGCATAACTCCAAAGCAGGGAACAGAAAATAAATATTGCAAATAGCTTGTTGTTGTTGTTTTTTGGGGGGTGGGGGGGGCTGGCGAGGGGGTAGGATTTACAAATCAAATTCCTAATAGCAGTTCCATCTACATTTATAGATAGATAGTTGGCACAAATCAATGCTACAAATGCTCTGAATAAGTGAAATAGGAATCAAATTTTAAGCTAGGTATATCCTTTTTGTTCAGGTTACAAATGAGGATGCTGCAGTCCTACCAGATCTTGTTGATGAAAGTAAAACAAAAAGTCTAATACTTCAGAAATGATAGGTGTAAAATAGTAACATCATAAAATCTGGATTAAATCCCATTCATTTTTAGAGGAAGGTTTGTTTTGTTCGTTTTTGGGTCTATGTCACTGATCGAGGAGGGATTTGGAAAATCCTGCCTTGATGATAAAATGCTCTGTTCTCTTTGTTTACCATAAGAATTCTTGAAAAGAAGGATCATACCATCAGCCTATGACTTTCTCTACTGCTTCTGAAAACAACAACTACCACAGATAGTTCCATCAAAATCAGAACATTTTTAGTTTCTACAGGAAACAGAGACACTCCCTTCAGATTGAATGATCTGATTTATGTTAGAAAGCCTCAAAGTATTACTCTTCCAGAAAAGCAAGTGAAAGGCACGACAAGTGTTTTGCACAACCAGTCCATCCAAGAGCAGCAGCAGGTGTAACAAAATAATCATTCAGACTATGCAGACCAGGTTCAAGGTTCATTAGTGCCTGTATTTCTCAGATTTGTGAAACAGCAGAAAAAGCTTTTTCTCAGGTTACACAGAAAATAATCAATTATTCTAAAACTGAAGTTATTTCTATTCCTCAACATTTGACCACACTACCTTTCTGGCTTAATTTAAGCTATATGTATTAGCTAAGGCACAAACAAAGAGAAAAGGAACCCAGGAATGGAATTCCACATTCAGTCCTTGATGCACGCACCTCCTTATCCCTCCACTAAAGCCATCAGCTATTTTTTGCAGCATTTTTACTCTCATGTCTTCTAACCTCCAGCTCAGTCAAGAGCCATGGGCAAGATAACAGCCACAGATCACCGACCTGCACTACTCTTACTGCTCCAGCCATTATTTGCATGAACACGCATAATCTGGCAACAGTTCTCCAAGAAAAGTATCTAGCCCTTGGAGTGATATTCCTTATTCATTAAGTGACAGGTGCAGCTCTCAGCCAACAAATGTACTACCAGTTCATATATCTAAAATTACTAATAGCTGATTTGCAAGTTTATTCTGCTTTCTATTCTAATGTAAAGACACACTGACATTCACCATTACTCATCTTCTACAGGAAAATCATCCTTGAAAATAAGAGGCTAAATAACTTTATTCTCTGAAAGTGAAAGTCTAGGCCCAGACACAGATTATGACAACTAAAATAATAATTAAAAAAAAAAAATTAAGAAAGTTGAAAATAGTTTTGGTTTCACTTTAAGAGGAAAAGTTCTTCTCCTTCAGGTGGTAAAACGCTGAGGGAAGACTAAAATTATTTATTAAATCAAACTACAGTTCACCTTTACGGACAACAGCACAGCGTAAACAGGATCATTTATAAAGAAGTCACAGTGATGCTCAGTTCCATCGTAGGAAAAAGAAAGGAAAAATCCATACAGTCAACCCACAGCTGTTGGTGTCTTGCCAGTCTGGCCACAAGAACTGAAGTGAGACAGTCATTTAATTTCTGAGCATAACAGCTTTGATGGTTATCACTGCCACAGTGTGCTGTATTTACTGATCTGTCCTGTAAAGTGGTTTTAACATGTAAGTTGAAAAATTCCTTTGAGAATCAATTGCTCTCTACCCTGGAAATAAGAGACAGATGTTTCCTTTTGTTCTTCTGCTGAAACCATGTAGGTTTATTATTTGAAGATGCTGCTGAAGAAGAGATTGTCTCCATGTAAGCCATTCTTCAGAAAGAAGGTATTATGCAGTTCTTGGGCAACTCAAATAAGTGAGTTTCCCTTAAAAAAGGGGATTAAATATGCAACATCTTTTTTGAGGAAGAGATATGTGATGGGAAAACCTTTGTACTAAGCAGATGTTTGTTTATGAATTAGGCCAAGACCCAGATTGCTCAAAAGTGCATCAGAGCTGGTCTTCATGGTCTTACTGATATAGGGACCTGGAAAGTGTATTTGCACAAGAAAGAGCTGCAGCAGAATAGAGAACCACACTACCAGGTATTAATTTAATCTTCCATATCCTGGCATCCTCCCTTACGTTACCCCTACAATTGTGTTTGATTTGAAATTCAGTTCAATAGAAGCTATCAGGGGCAGAGAGTAGTGCAATCCATATTTATTTATTTATTTAAAGGAAAAGTTTATTTTAACCTCCTCAGAGAAACTGAATTCTAGCTACTGGAAAACACCTATATTCTTTTGGGCAAAACAACGTATTGTTTGTTCTTTAGAGTGAGTGGCCTACTGTTTGTTTTTTATCTCTTTGCACTCAGTTGTCTTGTCTTCACAGATCTGGGAACACTCTTCCTTTAAAGAAGCACAGCCTGTTTTTGTAATATTTAGCAAACATTGCACAAATCCAGGCAGTCTTAGAGCTTGAGAATTTTCCCTTTCTTTGCCTCACTCAGCTATGAGTTGAGTTGATCCAATAAGATGCTGACTTTCCCCAGTCACAACTTGTATCTTTGGGAAATACGAGCACACCATATGTTGTGTATCGTACCTTTCTGACAAGGTTCACTTCCCAAGGAATATAGGGCCCCAGAACAGGAGCTGCCAAGCTACTGGTAAAGGAATGTGTAAGAGTGTAAGAGATTTAGTGTTACAAGACTCCATTTACATACCACTGAATGATGCAGTACATTAAGCCAATGAATGTTATGCTGCTGGTGTCTGTGTTGCAGTGATAGGAGAGTGGACTGTGGGGGAGGGTATTCATAAAAAAAAAAAAAAAAAAAAAAGGGCAGCAAACAACTACTTTTATGACATGATAAAGTATCTGCCAATGAAGCCCCCTGTTCTCCATCTTACACAAGAAGCATTAAGAAAATTAGATAACGGGTTGCTTTTACCATTATCATTTCCAAAAGCAACAACTTCAGAGGAAGTGAGACTAATCATCACATAAAAGCAGCACAAACACAATTTCTTGGGGATGAAAGTCAGGAGGTATCAAACAGCATTGCACAGTGAATTGCACATTGCTAGAGGTACCGATCCAACTTTCATCCATTTTGGACCCCAGCATTATGAAGCAGAGAAAGACTGGTGAAGAAACAGAGGGGACTGCAGACTTTTTCAGCTACTCTAGAAGAAAGGAAAACAGAGCAAGCTTCTTGCACAAGGGTGAGATACAACAACAGTGGCAACAGGGATAAGATCTGTAAGCAACAGAAAAAGTTACTCCACTTACAGTGTTAACCTGCAATCACTGAAAGCAGATACTATCCTGCCAATGTCAATGCAGTGGAAAAATAAGTGAAGAGCTGGTGCATGCTGAATTTACAGAGCCCTTTGCTATGATTTTTGAAGTGCTTTCTTACTGCAGTGCTTGCATCCTGCTCAGGAAAGCTCTACAACTATTATCCCTGTCTAGTTGATGGCTGCACAGGAAAGCAAGACCTAGCTGACAAAGTGTGACTGCAAGAAAACTTGACTCTGGCTGAAAACAGCATCTCTCTCTTCAGCCACAGAAATACTAAAGCAAATCAAAACGATTATAATCCAGCAAGCTCACTCTGAACAGCAGTTCTCACACAGTAGCTCTGATGATCTCTCTGCATGAGAGGTTTGATATTTTCTTTTGGCTTACTTGTAAACAGCAGATTAAAAAAAAAAAAATTCTTCATGATATCAGAGAAACTGGAGTTTTGGAGTTCCCATGCTTTCATATTAAAAAAAAAAAAAAAAAAAAAAGGACAATCTGTTTCTTTTATATTAGCTTTGCCACATATTTTATGTACTAATCTCTCACAAAATCAGATGTCTGAGAAAGTTTACTGTGAAAAGTCTTGCAATCTTGCAATGGGTATTTTTCTCCCTAGCAGCACCATTCACTGTTTTTCTTATATTATCAGCCCCTCTATCACCCAAGAAACTGGCAGTCACAGTTTCTGGAGTTATCTGGCCAAGAGCAAGATACCACCCACTGAAAAAGAGTATGTCTTCCAGACACTCAGTCCTAAAAAGCTTCCCAACTTGTGGTCTCCCTTCACACTTCACCAGATAAAAGTCCAAGAGTACTGAGCCCTGCTACTTTTGATTACTGCAAACACTTCATTACTTAAACAGCTTTCATGGAAAGCTGCATAGAACTCTGCATTTGGTCATTTTTAGTGCAGGGATGTATCAGTCTTTTCTAAAGCTCTGTTCTAGCTGCACTAGATATTTTTGCAAACCTTTCATTTTTCTTCCCAAGATAAATTTAATTCCTCCTGGGATTAAAAGCATTTCTCAGATAATTCTAGAGTGCTAAGTTTCACATCTCCATCCCTGAGAGGCTGCTTCAGCAGTACCCTTACCACAACATGAATAATTTATCAGTACCATCCCTCCAACCTGCTCAGGACCTTCTCCAGCAAACTTGAGTACACATCTCCAGGAGCAGTGTGTCAGCAGCTAGAGGTGATCAGACTTTAAAAATCAAAAGATTTTAAAGAAGAAAGCAGAATGAAATGTAGATTTGTACATGTTTTTATGTTATTACACATATTTAAGTTCCTCCTCTCATGCTTCCCAAAGCTGCCTCTCTGCAGGACTCCTCTACTGGCTGGGTTTCCATGTTAAAATCCCCATGCAAACCAATCCTCACTCACAATATACTATACCAAGGAGGATTTGAGCACAGTTAATGTTTTACTCTGTGCCCGTCGCCTGCTCTTTTTGAGTACAGAATTAGCCAGCTGAGCTGTTTACCTGCAGCATTTTGATTTAATCACACTGCACACCTTCTGGTTATGCACAAACATGAAGGGCATGGGGGTCAGTGCCACCAAGCAGCAGGGGAGCTAACAAAACATTATTTGTTGGTTTGAATAACTGCAAGTGTTGGACACAGGGAGAGATATCTCCTGGACATTTCAAATACACAGAACAAAGCTGGATTTGAAGCCTTTGATCATATATTTTTAAGTTTCATACTGTGGTAGACTGCCATCAGTGAGGACTATGCGTGAGTGATTGCTAATCCATGCTAGAGGGCAATCTGACCCCTTCCAGGGATCTCCTTCTGTACAAGGGCTCTTCAGCCAGTGTCTGCTACATCTGCAGCTCTGGATATAAAAACTAATCTTTTTATGATATGAATTGATTGCCAACATCAAATAGAGCTCTTATGGAAGATACTCTTCTTCTTTAGCACAGTCATTTCACAAATAGAAGAAATGTTTAATTACACCATGTATGAAAACAGCAGCTGAGAGAAGGCATTTTGTTGAAAAAAAAAAAAAAAAAAAAAAAAAAAAAAAAAAGCAGCCTTGGCTCATCTAAATGTCCCAAAAAGAACAGTAGTACTCACAAATCCCTTGGATGATAGAAGAACAGAAACCCAACAGGAGTGAGGAACTCAACCAGCAGGTACACAGCTGTGGTGGTTTTACTCAGATGGGCAGCCGAGCTCCACCACAAAGGCTCTCTCATTCCCCGCCTCCTCAAAGAGGAGGGGAAGAAAAAAAGTCAACACAAAGAGCTCGAGGTTTGAGATGAGAATGATTTAATTAAAGGGAAAGGGAATGGGGAGAGAAAGTAACAAGAGAAACAACAAGGCCGTGCAGAAGCACAGAGAGAAAGGAAAAATTATTCTCTACTTCCCATCAACAAGCGATGTTCGGCCATGTCCTGGGAAGCAGGGCCTCAAAACGCATACCGGTTGTTCAGGAGAGAGCCAGAGAGAGAGAGAGAGATCCCTTCCCCACAAGAGCCCCCTTTATTGCTGAGTGTGACATCAGGTGTTATGGAATATCCCTTTAGTCAGTTTAGGTCAGCTGCCCTGGTGATGTCCCCTCCCCAACAATTGCCCACCCCCAGCCTGCTGGCTCCTGGGGCTTGGAGAGAGTCCTGATGCAGTGCCAGCACTATGCAGCAATAGACACAACACTGGAGTGATACCAGTGCTGTTCCAGCTACGAGTGCAGCACTGTGTGGGCTGCTGCAGGGAAAGGTGACTCCATCCCAAACAGACCCAACACAACAGCCCTGCTGGATTTCCCACAGCCCTGTGAGGGTCAGAGCAGTGGACATGCACAGACTGTTTGTCACAAGTCACATCTTCATTTACATCTCACTTCTTTGTGCTTTCCTTTTGGGTGGGAATTGCAGAGACTTTTTTTAAACCATACTCAGGCTTTGGTAGTGCAAAGGTAAGACTTACGTGGAGACAGATTTGTTATATTGCCATGGCAGATAGTACAATAAACCCTAAGAAATACAGCTATTCTGTGTTTGTTAGTTTGCAGGTCAGTTTTGGATTTGAGACAGCTCTAGTAGTGCTTTGCACAGTTCTGCAAGCTGAGATGGGCATCTCTGCAGCTACAGTCTTCACCATGCATGCATGTGTTGCAACTGGAGCAGTGGCCTCAACAGTTTACATTAAGGAGAGAGGTAAAGGTCAGGTTCACAAACAGTGAAGGAAACGTGCAGTATCCACAGAAATGCTGCCTTGTAACAGTCCAGCAGGCCCCAAAACAGAAGCATTAGATCAAAAACCTGAACTCAGAAATAAAAACTGCACTCATCTTCTGACCTTAAGATGTGAGTTGCTTGAGAATGTGAAACTCTGGTCTCTTGGAGTAGATAAAGTGTTCTGATGAACAGTGTGTGCTCAGCCTCCTGCCAGGTGGGATTACTTGTTTCTCCTGCTTAAACCACCTGTTCACCTTCTGCAGTCTTACTGTTTTCAAGGGGGATTTCTTTTTTTTTTTTTTTTTTTTTTTTTTAAATATATATAAGCTAAATCTGTTCCAGATAGATAGACAGGTTCTTGAAATTCATTGCCAGTCAGGCACCAGATCATCATCTGGTATAAACTACATAAGAATTCACTGTCTGTTCTTTGACAGCTAAGAATGTCATTCAATCAAGAAGGAAATTATTCCCACTAAGAAACATTCCTGGCTTTTTCTTTGGCAGGGACTTATCTTTTGGAATAACTTGGCTTTGGTATTTTGCTTTTTGTTCTTTCCGCAACCCCATCCTGCTACATATAAGTCATTATACCTTCACCTGGAAGTGTTATAACATGCAGTTAAGTCTTAAAATTCTGCAAATGCAGACCAGTTTTGGTAGAAGACTGAATAAGATAAAGAGCCCCTGCTAGTAATTTGACAAGTTGAAGTCACAAGTAAGATTTTGTCATATACCTATTGAATTATTTTGGGCATTGAGAGGCTATTAGTACTAGAAATTTTGCATAAGATTATTAAATGTCTGTTAGAAGAAAGACAGTAGAGCATCAAATTAATTCAGGTATTGCTATTTGAAGCTAGGTTTTTTGATGCAATAGTGTGGCTCACTTCACTCCCAACATTAAACATCCATGATGAGTTAGAAGTCTGAGGCAACCCTAGTGATGACAAGCGTGTTTAGCACCAGTGTGCCATCTTGTCTACCTGTAAAAGTGCAGGAGGTGACCATATTCCCATGGAGTTACAATGTACAATGTCACACGGAGGCCCAAGAAACTACTAAAGTGTCCGCTAAAACTGATTAAGTCAAGAGGGTAAAGAAGGAAGCGATAACCAAAAGTTATGACTCAAAGTGCAAATGAATTTATTATGTGAATACCAATCCTGCCGTGTTAATGCTCAACCTGTTTTAAGAGACCAATTTATTTAAATCAGTGGCTTTGACATCTTAGAACAATGTACCAGACTGCAATATTTCTCATAACCCACCATATGTTCCTATCAGTAAAACTGGATTAAACAGTCAAATTTCTTGTGGTTTCAATTCCATGGAGTATTCAAGTGTTATTTCCTAAGTGTTCATACTCTTTCTAGGGCTGAAGCAAGATCTGCAGCCAGTGCCTGGACTGGGAGTCAAGGCAAAACTGAGCACAGAACCGGAAGAGATAAATCCCAGTGACACAAGGTTCAGGTTCTTTATCCACTCTTACCTTAAGACCATCCACCACACATGTAATAACATCAGAGGTTTTAAGCACCTGCTTACCCATCTAAGCCTGCAAGGAATACACAACCCATACCAGCATCACCAGGAAGAAGAGCAGGGCTTGGAAGGGCTGCTCAGTCTTGTCAGGCTGAGCTGAGCCAGGGCCTAGGGCAGCAGCATGCAGGTCAGAAACCAGGGGCAAAGGCAGGGTGGGAAGAGGCAGCTCAAGAGCCAGGACAGGTTTGGGGAGGTGCAGGCCACAGTAGAAGTTAATTTGTCAAAAACACAAACAAATTCAAGCTCTACAGAAAATAAATGAGAACAGAACCCAGCCAAGACAAGACAGTAAAAAGTACCCTCACTTTCATCACCAATGAAGTTTTTATCGCCTAGGTTTGGGGGTTTTGATTGTATTCAATACCTCAGTGCATATGAAGTCACTCTTACCATATTGATCATTTTTATACTGTACGCTAAGCAGCAGCACCTTTCAAAGAACATTTAGACACGCACTTCTCACTGCCAAACACAAGTCATTTTTGAGGGATATACAATATCCCTCAATACCTTGAGGAATACAATGCACCTTCACCAAGTGCCCTGGTTTCAGTTAGGACAGAGTTAATTTTCCTCCTAGTAGCTGGTAGGGTGCTATGTTTTGGATTAGGATGAGAAGAGTGCTGATAACATGCTGATGTTATAATTGTTGGAGAGCAGTGCTTACACCAAGCCAAGGACTTTTCAGCTCCTCGCTCTGTCCTGCCAGCGGGCAGGCTGGGGGTGCAGCAGGAGCTGGGAGGGGACAGACCCAGGACAGCTGACCCAAACTGGCCAAAGGGGTATTCCATACCATCTGGCATCATGCTAAACAATAGATAGGGGTGGCTAGCTAGGGTGGGGGGCCAGCTGCTCGGGGGTAGGATGGGCATCGGTCAGCAGGTGGTGAGCAATTGCATTGTGCATCACTTGTTTTGTACACACTTATTATTATTGTTTCCTATCTTAATAAACTGTCTTTATCTCAACTCTCACTTCACTTTCCTGTTTCTGTCCCCCACCACAGAGAGGGAGGGGGGAGGGTGAGGGAACGGCTGTGTGGTATTTAGCTGCTGGTTAGGTTAAACACCAACACCAAGTTAAGGTGAACATCTCTTCAGGTAGCCAGGACATGAGCAAACACAAGCCTCAACTTCCACACTAAACTAAAAGCCCTTATTTGAAGGCTTAAGCAGTGCCTGTGGCTTAGGATTAGCACTAGCGTGGAGGTAAATATCACCCTCATGAAGCATTTTGAGAGCAACAGTAAACTTATGTATTGCCATCTACATACCCACCCCATTTTCCTATGGTGTGGTCATTGTAAGTAACTTCCAAAGATTTTTTTTAATAGAATACATACTCATAAAATATATTACATTTTTATATAGTGCCTCTGGGGTTCCCAGAGTAGATAGAGTCAGTTACACTTAGCCCTGGATGACTCTATACTTGGTCCTCAAGGTCTTGCAGGCAAGGCAGAAAGGAAGATACAGAAGAGGAGGTTCACCAGAATTATGCAAATTGCACAAAAGCACTACTAGAAGTCAGGAAATGCATATTTAAGAAATCCATTACTTATTTGACCTATGTGCAGATGCTGAATGTTCAAAATTTGTTTAATCAAATGTTTTAATGAAAACAAACCTAATATGAGTGTTATTTTAATTACTCAGGGACTGCCTCGGCTTGATTAGCTGGCCTTAGTCTCATCCTCACCCTTGCTTCCTGGTGCTTTATGCCATGACAACTACTAGCAGATTCCAAACAATGTGACCAGAACATTTCTGCTGGTGTAGTCCCAAAGACATTAATTAGGTCACTTTAAAAAGAGAGAACTGCTTAGAAATCTGCATTCCCCTCTAAAATTCAGATGTAAAGGTGCTGGGCTGCCAGACATTAGGCCTTGCACATCCCAGTAGTGACACGGTTCTGCAGATCAGGAACCAGGCTTTGGGCTCATGGAAGAGCAACATCCCCCGGTGCTATTATTCTATGAGCACAAGCTATTGACGTGCAACATAGAACATGCATAGAGCATGCAGCATATTGACATGGTGGCATAGAGATCTAACAGTTTTGCCTCCAAGGTCTCAACTGGAAAGTTCAGTAAGCACTGAGATATATGACCTCAGCGGGTCTGAAGTTGTAATGAGAGATCCCTGGTGTACCCGAGGTACTGCACTGCTACTGGAGCTATCCAACTGGAAAGTCATAAAACAAAACGAAGTACTCGAGCAGAAATGATACAGTCATTAACACCACAGACACTCAACCATTAAGTCTTACCCACAAAACAGGAGGCAGACTGCTTAGATTGAGAGCCCCTCAGACACATGCAGGCCTTACAAAGTCCATCTTGGGACCTCAGCACTCACGCCATTGGGATTTACATGGATTACAAGGACTTGCCACAAGGTTTGTCTTGGATATGAAATAACTATTGTTTTGCTACAGGAACCACTGGGCATTTCTGTTTTATTTCAGAAACATCCATGCCACAGACAGTAACTTCCACAAGAGGCACCTGCACTGTCTTCACAGTACCAACAGACTTCAGGACTTCCCTAAGGCCTAGATGAAAACTCCTCCAGAAGCAGAGTTACACCAGAGGCAGGCTTGTGCAAAGCACAGAGCTTTTCTTCAGTCCAATCACTCCATCTCACTTCCCTCAGCCTCAGCTGTTTGTAGGTTTAGAAAATGAAGGACAATGACAGCATTCACTGCCATGAAGCAACGTCAGTTTATCAAGATGAGAATTGTGCCCCTGAAGAAAAATAACCCAGTTTATCACTGCCTCACAGTTACTTCGTTATTTTGTTCTAACGCAAAGGTGTTCAAAGTGCTAAATAAATCAAAATGAGCAATCACTGCTGTGAATGCAATGCAAGGGTAATGACAAATTGAGATGAGGCTTGAGGGGGAGAGACTTCAGGAAAGATAGGAAGCAATGAAGCAGTGAGGAAAAATGGAGGAATAGAGTCCACATAGGAGTAAAGAAGGTTTTATAGCAGAAATGACAGACTTCTGAGCCTGTTACAATCCTTCATCTCGTACAGCTTTGTTTATCATAGAGTCCTTCTTTCCTAAGGCTGTGAGCTTAGACTTTGATTTATATTTCAGAGCTAATTTTTTTCCAACCTTGGAATGCAAGAAAGAAAACAGAAAGGTTTGTCAAAACAACTGCAGGGAAGCTGTAACACAGCCTTTGTTTACCACCTCCAGAGTAGGTGGTATTTCAGGCTCCAAAGGCAGCACAAATGAGATGTTCAGGGTGGATCTCAGCAGCTGGAGCATGCTCAACACTCACAGTTGGTGCAAGATACTGCTTTTTGCCAGGTGAGGTTGAAGAGCAACGGTACAGTATTGCAAAACCTGTAGCATTATCACAGGAACACAAAATTGTGTGTTCAGGTGCCAAAAAAAGTTAATGTATTAGGACAGTCTGATTTTGTTCTCCACTCAAGATAATCACAAGGTTTGTGCTGATTGAGAATTTGGGTATAAAAGAAAAGGGTATGAACTGAAAGGCATAACTGTGTTGTTACAAGCATTGAACTAATCATGTAGATAAGATACAAGGAAGCCTGCAACATCCAAACCTAGTTTGTAGTGTCCACACTGGCAGAAATATTATTGCTTTAAAAACCTTCATAGGTTAGATGTAAAATAGCAACAGGGTACTGATTCAATCTAGTGCTATCAATCATGATACTCTATACCACAGGTTCACATTCACCCCACCTAACTTCAGGGACCTAAAGAGCATAATCACCAAAGAAAGTTAATCAACAAGCATACAAACCCCTCCAGAGGGCAATCCAGCCCATGCAGGACATAAGTTGCCTGCTGAAGCTATTATCTATAGGGGAGCACAGCTTAAGCATGCACCAAGTTCAGTCGCCTCAGTTAATTGTCTGAAGCTAAGCACAATAAATCCCCAGCTAAGAGTCTCAGGGACCCTCACGACCAGTGGAAATAACCATAGATTTCAACAGGCTTCAAATCAGGACTTGAATTTCAACCGTTTCTGGTAGATGGAAAATCAAATGCAACATCAGACATTTAAGTAAAAAGATGGAATTTATTACACAGATGAGAATTCCCTCAGAGATTGTTATCTCTTTTGGTTTACTAAGGAAAAACTTGTGATTATCCCCTGGTAGAGCACACAACACTGTTTTCAGAGTTCTTGAATTAGTACTTAAGATGAAGAAGGGAGATCTTCAACTTAAAAAAAAAAAAAACAACAACAACAACAAAAAAAAAAACTCTGCCAAGAGAAATGTAATGGTAGTTTTAATTGCTGGTAGAAGAACCCCCCCCCAGGTTTTGTGCGCACAAGAGAGAAATTGCATTCTTCACAAGTAATCAAACTTGTGTTGTGTTTTTTATGCCTTTTGTCAGCAGTGCCAACTTTGAGTTATTCTTAAATGCAGTCTTTGTAAACAGAGCCACATACCATCTACTCTTATTATCTCACCACACCATAAATTGCCTTGCTAATGAAAAAACAGCAACAGACTGCAATATTCTTGCTAACAATCCTCTGCTATCACAAATCTGTAGGTCACATACACAAAGCTGGAAGCAGACTTTGTCCATAGCAGCATAAAAAGGAATATTTCAGTAAAATGAAAGCTACTATCAGCGCACAGTATCAGATGCTTATAGCCACAGTAAATTATCTGTATTACTGCAGCATCCAAAAACCTTATATCTGAGCCAGAATTCCATTGTTTCAAATGACAAATAGACAACATAGCAGCTTAGTGAGACAAGTACAAAAAAAAAAAATGTTGTGGAAGAGAGAGGAAATAAAGCTGCTGGGGAACAGCAGCAGTGCAGGTCAGTGGGATAGGGAACCATGAGTACATCAGCTGCCTACCCACTGGAGAGTGCACTCGGCACTCTGAAAACTTGTATGGAAGAACTGCAGAAAAGTCCTGGAGGTCATTTTGGCTATAGAGAGCTCCTGCTGAGCACAGGAAAAACTTCAGGGTGCACCTCTCAGTGCCTAGTAGCTTGTTTATTAAGGCCTTTAGCAGGGGTCAGGTGAGAACTGGAGACTGAAGAGTAACAGGAAGGGTAGGGAGAAGAAAACCCACATGCAGTCTTGCAGCATTAAGTCTCCCAAGTGAGAACAGTTGGCTTATTCTTGATGTGGTGGGAGGGGGAAAGAGTGAAGGGATACAAAGAACAGTTCCATCGAGGGGACAGGCTAAGGAGGTGTCTTTTCTATTGGCTTCCCAATGTTCAGGAGGAAGGAGTACTGTAACTACCAAGACAAGAAAAACATTTGCTATGGTAATTGAAACAGGACACAGTTAAGGCTTTCCTATACATAAATGAGGCCTGAAATGCACATGGAAAGATGTTTTGTAGAAGGAATCAACAAAATTTAAACACTAGTCAAATAAAAGCATCTACAGAAAACTCTCAGTCAGGAATGATGCTTCAACCTAACAGAACTTTAGTCCACACTGTTGCCACTCTCCACGCCTCCCACACACACAAAGTATGTGCTTCCAGTAAAGAACCTGCAGGGTGGGAGCCAAGACTAAGCTGACTTTGTAGCTACAAGGAGTGTGAGCTGGCAGCTCAATGCCTCTGAAAAGGCACCAGAGGAACGTAGATAGTCTCGTAGATAGGGTTAGATAGCAGCGGGAGTCATCCACTAAGAGATGGAATGGAATTTGTACTTGCAGGGAATGCAAGCTAGATACAAGGTCAGAGAAGGAAGAGGAGGTGGGAGAGAATCCTGAGAAGCCTCTCACAACAGTGAAAGGGGGCTGAGGGGATCCTGCTAAGAGGCTCCCAAAATAGCAGAGGATTAAGGAAGCCAGAGAGAAGTGTCTATGGTTTACATGTATTCAGTCATAAGAACACAGATGGGATAAAAGCATGGAAATCTACAGTAGGTGTGAATAGGTTTTTAAAGATACCTACATATATTCTTTATTAATACAGGTATTTAACTGTTTTTTGCCACTGCAAATACCATTCCTGAGCACACTGCATGCAGCCTGTCATACTTGCTCTTGCAGCTTTTAACAACAAGGGAGAAGCTGAAATAGAGAAAGTAATTATAACCAGTCTTTTTCTCTGCAAAATTCTCAAGTTGGGAAGAAAGTAGTTTGTCAGAAACTGAACTTCTATGCATCATTCATTCCCATTTGTACTAATACTTGCTTCTGCAGTTTGGTAATTGCTTTCTCGTCCTGCACAGTACAAATGAAAAGAAAGCCAATAATGCCACCCACAGGTGTACAGCTTTATTGCTGCAAGGAGTTTTGGGGTGGGTTCTCCTGTTTCATTTAATTGGAATGTTAATTCTGATTTGGTCATGACACTCACGTAGCTCTGAGTTCACCTGCGCCAGGGGTCAGAACTGCAATGCCAGTGCATGATTTGTGCTGGTTTGACACATTTAGCAAGCTTACGGGTCTGTCCTACAGGTGGCTGATCTCTACTACATATTGTTAGAGGCAGGTTACAAATTACAGGAATTAAAAAAAAAAAAAAGACACACACAACACCCATCTCAGCATTCAGTACCATGCTGAACTGGTGAATGCATTTCGAGTAGTGAATTTCATCCACATTTTTGATTTAAAATAAAAGCAGGCACATTTTCACATTGTGCGCCACATTTTTGCGTTATTTTTTTTTCCACCATTTCTATCTCAGAGAGCCTTTGATTGTGATGACAAGGGCTGTCACAGTTAGAGTTCATCCTTACAGGATAAGGCAAAACCCAACTAAAATAAGAAAAGCCCAATCCTTAGATACAATTGAAGCAGGCGGAGTCCTACTTACAAACCACTGTGCTGATTCTCTTTCATTTCCTTAATCCATGTTTATTAAGAGTGTTGGAATGGAAACTATTTTCAATATTTCTTATCTGAACATTAGCATAGGAACTTACGTTTAAGGAAAAAGAGGGATTAAGGGGTATTTATTAGCCTATTCTTCCTTTCTTTCACGGGAACAGGACTCCAGAGTACACAGCCTAGAAGGCTCAGAATCAGATAGTACTGCACGGCAGGAAACTATGTTTTCTCTTACACATTGTTTCTCTGAAAAAAGCAGCAAAGGTGGGCTATTCAGGGGAGATAAAACCCTTGTACTCTGCATAGATATATAACCTCAGAGGTGGAATTAATTTATAGCCTCCTAGATAGCTTCACAAGAGCTAACTGAATTCAGCAAAGACAGGAGATGGCTTTGTATGCCATAAGCCCTTCCTATGTTCTGTTGCTCTTCAGACCCTTGCAAAAGGTCATCTTACGTGAATTCTCTAGGGTCTTCCACCAGTATGGAGTGAGGCTGCAGAAGAATATGCCCACATAGGGAAACTGAGAGTAAGAAGAGTAAGTATGAGATTTGTTGTCACAAGTGATTTGCTGAAACAGTCTAGTCATAGTCAAATTGTATTCACAGCATGAAATATGGATTGTATACATTGACATGGTCTTGGATGTCCATATCAAGTGAATAACTTTAGAAAGCACAGATTTATTTTAAATACAGAAAGCTTCCTTTCTTCCACAACTATTAGTATTGAAAATAAGATACATTTTTTCAAAGAGAACTAGAGATCAAGAACATGAAACTTTTTTGTCCTAAGCTCTTCTTTGATACTCTTGTACTTTACAGATGAACTTTATCAATACTCATATTTAAAGCCCCTGAGCTTCTGAGGAACAGCTGCCATGTTAAAAGGTTGCTATCACATTGGCACCACACAGGCGAAGTTATTTAGGAATTGGACTCCCTTCCAGCTCAGGATACTCTATTTCTAAATCCAGCTGCTCTCTGACAGGCCCATAAAGTGCCAGATCTTCTGACAATGAAAAGCACCATCCACTGCCATGTGGTATTTGAATAAGAGGGGGGGGGGGGGAAATCAGGTAACTGGATTCACCATCCCCACCCCTCCCCATTAAAGCCCGTGTTTAAATATTCTACCAATCTTATGTTAATTACATACAAGATGCCACACTTCCCTCTCACCCCCATGGCACAAAGCACACTTACTGTGCAGTAAGGCACTGAGTCACATCCTGGAGCTCCGGGTGGTGCTGGGTGCATGGCAGGGGGGCTCTCACAGGGTACAGTGAGGCATGTTTAAGCAGAACAAGGAGCTGAACCCTGCTTTCCCAGTTAAAACTATTTGGAACAGTAATGACTTTGTAGGGGTACAAAGCAACATCTTAATTTCTAGTCTTTCTACACTATCCAATCTTAGCTATAGCAACAATTCCAGATGTTCAAAGCAATTACTCAGCACTCACATCAAAAACAACCCAAGTGTTCAGGGTCAATTAATTCAAGCTGCCCCCCCTACACAGATAGTTTATCCATACTTCTTTTTTAATTGCACTCATTACAAACTTATTCTGAGCTTCACTAATAACACAAAACCATTCAAATAACTGTCCATCAGAAGTGCTTCAGTTGTCATAGTCTCGCCAGGTAGGATTTCACAAAGCAGATGATGGTAACATCTCACGACAAATAAGACCAAAACACCCTCAAGGCAAATTCACAGAAATCCTCACTCACAGGCAAGCGTGATAAAAACATAACAAGCTAACTCCACAACAGTGAGTGTGAGGGACCTGATCCCCCATAAACATACTTACGAGGCTGCAATCTGGGTCATCTTGAGGACACATTATTTGGCAGTATGATCGGATTATGCGGATATGAACGACTACCCATTTGGTGGTTTTGCTTATCGAGTCTGTCATTGACTAAGTGCCAGCGTACACGGACTGCTTCATTTATGCCTCCATCTATCATAACCTGCACTGCTTGCTGACTCACTAAAGAAAGTGTGTTCCACCAGGAAAATACAAGAGAAAGCAAATGTTGATTCATCAGATGGTCGGCTGGCAACAGAGGCTGCCAAAGTGAGTTTGTGATGGGAAAAAGCTGAAGAGTTTGGTGCAGGAGGAGATGTGTCCAAACCGGAGCGCTCCCCAGTGTTGTCTCCATCCAGCCCCAAGGGGAACAGCACAGTTCTCTCTCCCTTCCTCCAGGAAGCACAACACCTTCCCCAGGAGCTAGGAGCAGTCCCACATCACAAAACTCCAGCTGACAGGACAAGAGCACAGGGACCAGCTAGGAGCACAGATAGCTAACCTGAACCAGCACAAGCACACTACTGAACACCTGCAGCACAGGAGGTAGAGCTGCCAGCTTCCCAGTAAGCACCCAGAGTGCTCTTACTCCCTCTGTGTTATGCATCAAGTGTCTACACTCTCCAGGGGCTTAGAAGCAGAACTTAAATAGGAGGGTTTTTGTTGTTGTTGTTGTTTTGTTTGTTTGTTTTTGTTTGTTTGTTTGCCAGGTATTTAGAGCTAAGTCCACCTCAACTAAGCTATGATTTCTGAGTTTCTTTTGCTGGCAGCCCTGCTTTCAAACAGCTCCTCAGCTTCATCCCCTCCTGCACGTTCTGACCACTTCTTTTTGGAAGTGCGTTGAACTAAACTGGGAAACAGATTAAAGACAGGGATTTAAAAGTGACCACTACTTCTAACAGTTTATTTTTCTGCCACATGAACTCCAAGCACAGCTTATGAGAAGAGACATGCCACAAGGTTAAGAAGGTGCTCACGGAAGGGAGCAAGCCATAGCCTGCCCCAGCCTTTGCAGCAGAAGTGTGTGGAACCACACTCTAACAGGAAGCCAGCAGGACACCACAGCTGTGTAATGCAAGGAGCAGGGCATTTCAGAGGCACCACAGGGATCCTATCCTGTGCTCATGCTAACTTCAAGGGGAACCAGTCACAGTTTGCACCAGAAAGCAAAACCTGCAAAAATAAGCTACTGATACACTTTGCTGAACTGAAAGAGAATTACAAACGTTATTTGCACCACTAGAAGATCAAAAAGGAAACCTAGTCAGAGATGCAGTGAGAAAGAGTCTTTGGCAGTAGTCCAGCAAGAATATAATTTCAATTCATTTGCAGAGAACCAATGACAGAGATCTTCCAGCACAGATCACTTTTTCAATTAGTAGTGAACCAGGGAAGTGATACTTAAGGGAAAAATACTAAAAAATTTTCCTCTGCAAACAAGATTTGCTACAGCATGGATGGGACAACTTAAACAGTAACACACAAGCATTCAGTTTGCTGAATCTGCTAAGCCCACCAAGCAGCTCTGAGAAACACAAAGCCACTAGCAGCAAAGGTCGGTAACACAAAGGTAACAGGTCAGAAAACATGATTCAGAGCACATCATAAGGGGTGGCTTGTTCCACCCAGCCCACTAGAGTACCTACACCATGGCACACAGCAACAAGCACCTCTTCTGCCCCACTTTTCTTCTTTAAAGGGTACTTACATAACCATAAACAATACCAGCTTACCTGATATCTCTTGGTCAGTGCACTCAGAGCTCATTACAGCAGCTGAGATGATGTCTTTCTTTATAAGCCCCCAAAGCAAGGTCTTGTGCTCCCTCCCTTTCCTTCCAGCAAGGCACATTTTGGTCTTAAACAGGTTCAGCTGCGCTTGCCCCTGCTTCACCCAAAAAACACAGCACTACACCTTTCTCCTAGCTAGAACACAAATGCAACTCATATTCCCCAGTGGAAATCAGGAAGATATTTAAGCCTACAAATGGTTTCTTCACAAGAGTTGGGACAGACTGAAGGAAGAACCTGATCTTACACAGCTGAAATAAGTAGAAGGCTCATGCCCTGCATGAAGCATTAGGTCAGAGGCTCAACCTTAAAAATCACTGGGGTGCAACAGTGTGATTTGGGAAAATAACCGATCCCAACCACAATATAAGTTGAAATTACACTAAACTTAAATAGAATGAGCAAGAGACATAAAATGGTATTTCAGCTGACTCAGCTCAGCTGTTTCTACCACCAGCCAGAGCAGAGGCGGGAGCAGCAGAGCAGATCAATCTGACCCTGCTGTGTTGGGACATTAGAGGGAATCACCCCCAGCTGCACTGTGATGAATACCAATACAAAGAAACACACAGTCATTGTTTGCTGTTTGCAGTCTATCTGTGCTTCTAGTCCAAGCTCTGGAAAACACGCACAAAATGTATTAGAATGTGAATTTTGAGAAGAATGATTTATATGTTAGCTCATATCTTTTAGAAAAATGTGCAATTCCAGTTCAGGAATGTGACTGCCTTCCTCTCACTTTGGAAGTTGAAGCTGATAGCATTAGCGAAAATCTTAAGGATTTTCCGTTCTTCAGGAGGTTACAGGTACCACTAAATCCATCGTTCAGTGGTGAGATCAGACACCCGTGTCAGTAGGCTGAGAAGATGCAAAGGCTCCCACAATAATTAAAATCTTATACCCTGTTCTGGAATTGCTTTTGAGCTTTGCTCAACTTCCACTTAGATACAGCTCATTAGCACTGCAGTGAGCCCAGAGAAAAAGCTTCTGTGAGGCTCCCATGCGCTCTGTCCCATCTGCTACAGGCAGCCAAGGAAAAGTTAGGTAGCCCAAAGACTGCAAGATTCCTGGTACCTGGAAGGGTTTCCAGGGAGGAAACAGAAACTCCTTGTGAGGACAAGAGAGAGATATCTGCCCATTGGACTTCACACTTAAAGATGTGCTTGCTTTCAGGACCCCCTCCAGCACGGCAGAGAACAGCTGCTGCGCCTAGTCCAGAAACTAACACTGCCCCAAGCCGTGTGTCAGCATGGGCACTGCTGGTACTGCCAGGGGACGCCTGAATATGTAACAAGGCTGGGGATTCAGGCAATGTTCTCATATTCTTTCCTGGCAAGAGACAAAATTCAGGCATGGACAGATGCCTCCTTGATAAATGCATGGCTGCACAGGGTAGTTTTGGCCTCCTTGACCACGGGGTGAGGAGTCCTGAGCGGATAATCAAAGCTGACATGCACTTCATAAAGAAGTGGAAGAAATCTTTGCCTATTGCTGCTCTAGTGAAGGGGTTAGCAATAATGAAGTAGAATAACAAGGAAGAAATCAAAGGTCTACAGGTAGCTATAAACAATGGTGGAATCAGCAAGAACCTAAAAATCTGGGGGATAGATTTGTCCCTAGTAGGAATAAGAAGGGGGGAAATAGTCTGTCCCGTCAAACATCCATGATGTCTGTGTAATAGTGCAAGAATTAGAAGTCTTAATAAACAACCAAATTTCTGATTATATCAGGAGAACAGAGAGCGGTGATCCAGAACAGAAAGGGATAGAGCTTAAATATGTTTTCAGGTTAGCCAGCCCTGTAAACAATAAGGCTGAAGAAACCCCAGGATCATTAGTGATTGCCTTGGAGCAGGAGAATAAACCAGATGGCCTCTTCTCTCTCATTAAATATAGTTGCTTTATGTAGGGCTTGGACTGAGACACTGCATTTGCAGATAGGCAGATTCTGCTCCCAGGGAGAAAGGGAAGCTGTCGAGGAGCTAGGAACTGCTTTATATACACGGTCTGCAGTAAGGTTGTCCCTTACTTGGCACCTAGCTGTGGAGAAGGCAACTTCAAAGAGAGAAAAGACTGTTAGTTCCAGGAAACACATGCAGTTGTTCATCAAAATCCCAAAGAAATTTCTTTTCTTAACTTTCTGCTAAGAAGAACACAAACATAAATAATATCTATATATAAAAGCCAAAAACTTAAGGGATGCTTACTTTGTTTGGGAATTTAATTTGTTTGTTTGTTCTTACAGCCAAATGTGAAGCTAGATTCCTTGAAACCACTGTGGACTTTTTAGAAACTTCACCTTACATTTAGTTGAAACCTTTTTCTCCTCAAGTAAACATGGACTTATTGGATAGTGCTTAACATCTGAAAAGAAAACAAAAAAAGCCCACAAAGAAAAGCCCACAAAAGAAAACAAAAGCCCACAGTCTGGGGACACACTGTGTTTTTTATGGTATTTGTACATATAGGATTTCATTTTAGCATTCATTTCTATTTGGGATCATTTAATCTCTAGTCAGAGACATGGGGATGTAAACCTACATGGGCTTGGAGTATCAAAACCCCAAGAACATGATGGAAGCTGTCAAGGATCTTTCGTCCTTTCCACGTTCCCCCTTGAAAACTGGGGGTGGTGGTTGGTGGGCAGCTGATGCAGGCACTGAAACATGGATACAAGAGTTACGGGCCAGTGCAGATCAGACACAGTGGCCAGGATGAACAAAAGATGCTGTAAACTCCACAGTTTGTGAACAGGAGGGACAACTGAAGGAAAGGTCAGAGGGTTTTCAGCCATCTGACCAGTACAGTTCAGTGCCACATTTGTCACTTCTGTCTATTCTTGCTATTTGTACAATAGTCTCAAATCTTACTAAATTTGCTTTTCTTTTTTATAAACCTGAATTTGCCTTTTTTTTTTCTTTTAATAAATATCTCCCTGTTCTTGCATAAAAACACATTGAAAGATTTCTGATATACCTTAGATAAAGTAGTCATTTTTTCTATGACCCCTCCTTTCCAAAACAAGCATGGATAATCTTCGCAGTGCAACTATGTCTAATCTTTCCAGTCTCTCTTCATGCAAGTGTATTATCATAACCCAAATTATTCCTGGAAAAGATCTGTTGGGATGGTTTGCTGGCAGAAAACTCAACTAACACAAAAGTAGGAAAGCTTTGCTATCACTCTGAATGGTTTTCTATTAAGAAAAATTCAGATCAGATACTTTGTTGTCGCTCAGCTTGATGAGAGATGTTGTTCATTGACCGGTTCTGTTCCTAACTGGATAAATGCTGAACTGCATTAACCTGCGGGGTGCAGGTGGTGCGTGGGGATTGGAAATCACATCTTTCCTTTCAAAAGGGCAGGCTGCTGTCTTAGTTTACATTTTCTGACTTTTACTTTGAATTCCCCAGGTAAACAAGAGTAAATCTCATTGAATTTCCTGAAGTAAAATGAAGAGGAGAGGAGAGAGTGAGTTGTGCAGTTCCTCTCCACATTTTTCCACCATGTTCTACAAAGAGGATGGGATCGCACCTCACTCAGTCCTTATCTGTCCCAGGAAAATGTAATGTGTTGTACAGTGACAGGCTGCCTACTTGGACAAGAAGATTTATTAGGTCTCTGTAGAGCTCTGACTAACTCTATTTGCTATGGGACATTTGAAAGATTTTCAAATTCCAGTTAGTAAGTTTGGAATTATAGCTGGGAAGTTCCTCCGTGTTCTGACTTTAAACCGAGCATGTTGAAAAAAATCCCCAAAAAGCAACAGACAAATAGACGTTATTCGTGGGTCATATAACCCCTATCAAATTGCTGTGACATTAATGAAACTGCCTACTGGAGAAAGTTGACTTAAAACTGGCCAATCTCAAACCAGTATCAGGGTTTTTTTAAGGTAAGTTTTTCCATTTACAGCCCAACAGCCTAGAGAGATTGAGCTCGCTGCTCACCCCCTGCGACCAAAATGATGAGCTCTCTGCCCATGCAAAATGAATGTACATTTTATCCAGATCCTGAACAGTGAATGACCATGCACTTTACCAAAATGTTATTTCTTTTTATAACTACATTACAGCTTAAGGGGGAAGAAAAACAAGGAACCCAATGCTGTCGCTTTGGAAGGCTTTTATTGTAATCAACCTTACAACGTGTTTTGTTATACAATACAAAGAAGGTTTAATCTCTCTTGCCTAGCACATTCCCTCCAGCGCTCTACTGCTTACAAAGGGAGCTTTCACTTTGACTGTGGCAAAAATAGCGTCAAACCCCATTGTGCAGCATTGCTTTTAGTCTGGATTTATTCGAGAAGTTCTGAAGAATCAATGACTTCGTGAGATCTGTGAAAAAAACAGGATCTCTTCTGAAGAGAGATCATATATTTCCTATACTTTTTGCTTCCCGTGAATACAACTCTCTCTAAAATGCTGCAAATTCTTGCACAGTTTTGGTCTGAGTGATTAAAAAAATAATGATGAGCTAAGATTTCCATAACGCTTGTTCTTTATAAATTTTCCCCAAACACTTTCTGGATGTGCAGGATATGCAGTCTCCAGGCATTCCCCAGGACACGTATAACAGGAGGCAAACACAGGTCTTGGAGAAACACCACTGCACTGGCACTCAGAACTGCTGAGCTCCATTTGCAGAACTGAGACTTCAGCTTTTTCTTCTGTGGGTTTTCTTTTTCTTTTCATGTTGGTTTAAAGGGAAGAAAAACAGTTTGTACATAATGAGCTTTGGCCTGGATATTTTCTAAAGCTCAGGCCAAATACAAGCCCCGAGTCCTGGAAAAGGTTATTAGAGAGTTACAATGTGAGAAATCCCACTGTACTTCCTTGCGATCTAAAGAAGCAAACAGAAGCATCTCTCTTGATGAAATGAGCACAGAGTGAAACATCACACAGTCAGCACTGTGTATGTCCTGCACCACGAACCTCCTCTGCCATAGAAGTCCCATGAAACAGAATAAATTTGTCATATCCTCACGGTATCAGCAGTTTCCAGACTAAAGAGGGCTTTTCAAGTAAACATCCAGAATCTCTTTGTATCTGACTGAAGCTGTACAAAGTTAGGCTTGTGTCTGCAGCCTCTGCCAAGGAGTGGCATGTAAAGGGGTGTCATAAATAGAAAAGTAAAGGTGTAAGTCACACTGACGGCCATCTGCCCACCCTGAAGATGTATTCTTGGGACTTAATGCCAGAGGCCTTGATGACAACAGTGCTTTGTTTAGGGTGTGGCTTTCACAGATATATTTCTTCTCCTTGTCTAAGAATTATAAGATTTTCTTTATTTATTGCTAAGGAAGAAATATTCAGTTTATAATAAGTGGATTTAACTGCTGTGTTAACAGTTGTACTTCACTTAAAATGTATCCAGAATAATTTCCCAGAGCCTCCAGAATTTTGTTTTAGTAGCAACTAGAAACCAATATAAATTGTGTACTTATTTTGCTAGATATATTTATGAATTGCTCAAATATAAAATGAGATTAAAGGGCCACAGTATCTCTGCAGCTTTCTCAGCTGTATCTTGTGCAGCTCCATCCATGGACCCACCTCCAGTATGAGGTGATGAGCCTTGCATCCTGAGTTAACGAGGCTGTGTTTAGTGATGGGTTAGGAAAACAGATCTATTTATTCCAAACAGAATGGAAGTGAAAATGCATCAGCCAAATAACAGCAATGATGCAGAAACACTTCCACAAATTTTACTAAAAATAGGTGAGGGTTACAAGGAGCCCAAAGAGTTACATGTGTGTTTCTACTGCCTTTCAGTTTAACATCTGGGAGTCCTAGCCCCTCTGGTGCCCCTAAATGGCCAAACCAAGGTTGCCCTGCTGTCACCACCAGGTTGGACGGCAGTTGTTTGTTGTGCACAGAGTAACTCCCAGTGAGGTCGGTGGGGAGGATCCTAACAGGTCCTGGGAACAGAGTGTCATTTGCACAAGGCTGTCCTGAAGGTCACAGTGAAGCTGTGCCACTTGTCCTCCTCATGCAGGTGAGTCCTGTGCTGTGAAAAGCAAATAACTAAAGCGAACTCGGTATCTGACAATCCAGTGGCTGAAATGTTTTGGCATACACTGTTCAGGAAACATTTCTGTATGTTTAACATACAGGGTGTCAAAACTAAGCATGCAATTTTCTAGCAGTACACAAATGAAAAAAATAGGTCATAAAAGAGGTCAAGAATAAATCCCCTGTGCTGGTTAGTTTCTCATTCAAGTATTTTGATCAGTCATGATTGAGACTCATACGTATTAAAGAAGAAAGGATAAGAAGTAGGTGTAGGATAAACTGTTGGATAAGCTCTTGCTTCTCTAATGGGAAGGAGCGGTACAAAACCAGTAGTCATTGCAGTTCCTCCCAGCCATCTCCATAGGCATATGGACTTCTCCCTGCTCTCTATAGGTGCTAGGTAGCAAGTAATCCATCTTGCAGAAGCTTTTGTGGGGCTGGAGGGCTTTCTGGTCTGCTAGAGATATTTCTTAGTCTTGTGTTAGATATAAATGCAGAAGACAGGTTATGTGTATGCTGCTGCTCTGTTTCTAACCTTCCAGATGATAGGTAATTACTCATAAATGTGTCCTACAGACACTCCAGGGATCCATCTGCACACATCTGACTCAGAGGAGATGGTTCAAGATGACTCCAGAAAAGACCAGTGCTGTGTGAGGAATGGTGAAACTAGGGGACACTTCGTAAGTAGTTTTTGCAGTCTCTGACTGGAAAGTAATAATGCAATGATAATAAGGTTATTGATACTGTGACAGTTCCTTGGGAAACCAAGCTATTGTAGAGCCACAGAAAAGCAAGGAGCTGAACAAGCGGGGGCAGCCAGTCCAACTTTCAGCTCCAAGACAGCATCACCTATGGCCACAGCAAGCCTGGCATGTTTGTCTGATCTGGTAAAATCATAGATTATCCCGAGTTGGAAGAGACCCATAAGGATCATCAAGTCCAACTCCTGGCACTGCACAGGTCTACTCAAAATTTTAGACCATGTGACTAAGTGCACAGTCCAAACGTTTATTAAATTCATACAGGCTTGCTTGTCCTGGTTTCAGTTCAGACAGTTTTCCTCCTAGTAGCTAGTAGAGTGCTGTGTTTTGGATTGGGATGAGAAGAGTGCTGATAACATGCCGATGTTTTGGTTGTTGCAGAGCAGTGCTTACACGAAGCCAAGGACTTTTCAGCTCCTCGCTCTGTCCTGCCAGCGGGCAGGCTGGGGGTGCAGCAGGAGCTGGAAGGGGACAGACCCAGGACAGCTGACCCAAACTGGCCAAAGGAGTATTCCATACCGTCTGGCGTCATGCTGAACAATATATAGGGGTGGCTAGCTAGGGTGGGGTGGCCGGCTGCTCGGGATAGACTGGGCATCGGTCAGTGGGTGGTGAGCAATTGCATTGTGCATCACTTGTTTCATACACACTATTATTATTATTATTATTATTATTATTATTGTTTTCTATCTTAATAAACTGTCTCTATCTCAACTCTCGTTTCACTTTTCCGTTTCTCTCCCCCATCACAGAGAGGGAGGGGGGAGGGTGAGCGAACGGCTGTGTGGTGTTTAGCTGCCGGCTGGGTTAAACCACAACACTTGCTGCAGTGACTACTTCACTTGGGAGCCTGTTCCAGTGCGCAACCACCCTCTCAGTGAAGAGCCTCCTCCCGATGTCTAGTCTAAACTTCCCCTGCCTCAGCTTCACCCTGTTCCCTCAGGTCCTATCACTGGTGTTTATGGAGAACAGGTCACCCGCTTCTCCACTCCCCCTCACGAGGAAGTTGTAGACCGTCTACATGCACCCCTCATTTATCTATCCCAGGGTTTCACTATCTTTTTTTTTTTTTTTTTTTTTTTTTTTTTTTACTGAAAAGGGTATTTTTCATCCAATACCCAACCTCAGTCTGCTTTGTTATAATTGAAGTCCACCATTTTCTGCCCTGTCCCCTGAAGCAATGGTGCTCATGATAATTACTGTTGAAATTAAACTCAGCTCTCTACTGTGGCAGCCTCTTCAGCAGATGGGCTGACCTGGCAAAGCCGGCACAGAGCATAGGGAGAAAGAGCAGTGAAGGGAGATGCTTAAGGTGAGTGGAGGTGGGAGTACAGAGCACATGATCTTCTATTTTGACAGACTGGAGATGATCAGAGAAAAAAATGATCCCCCAAATCATCCAGGATAAGTCAGGACACTGAAATCAACAGTGAGACTTTCAATTAATTCAACACAAAGAGCCTTTTGCAGTGACCACCATTTCTCTGCTGCTCATGCCACCAATTTTCTGGAGCAGGAAAACTCCATGGCTGAAGAAAAGCACATAGGTGGGCAGTAAGATGTGATAAAACTACAGGGAGCCAGCACAGGAAAAAGAAGAAGCATCTCATGCAGGACTGGAAAGTGAAATAAGCAGTTCATTTTTACAAGCTGGAAATGAACTTACAACAACAGGGACGAAAAAGAATGCAGTGACTAACAACATTTGCAGCTCAGCATATTCCATTAATATTTAATAAATGAAATTAATTAATTTAAAAAAAAAAAAAAAAAAAGAAGCAGCAGCAGCAGCAATGAAAACAGATGGGAATAGCACAACCATAGTACCTCAGAGTTTAATTTAACCACAGGAGAAGTATTTTGAGAAGCAGAGAAGACATCACAGTGGTATCTGTAGTTATGCATTCTGCTTTCTGAATGTTTCACCATAAGAGATGTGACCCCATAATCTGCTACAGAAGCGTTGGTCACTTTGTGCTGCCAGTCAGATGCAAAATGAGAGCTGCTCTGTGCTCTCTCATGGACACTTACACAATTTTTTTTTTCCTTTGCAGTTTTGGCCGATCCACACCAACAGTCAATTGAGCTGGCGTTTTCTTTGTCCCTCAGGATGGAAAAACTGGACTGACTCCTCTGACAAGGAAGAGAGCCAGGTTATCATTGGGTGGATTTTACCATCTGCCTCAGCTCTTTTCCTTCATTTTTCAGCTCTCACTAAGTCCCCAAATCTGTTGCTGCTTATCCCATTGCATGGAATAACACATCATTCAACATCATTAAATATGGCCAAAAAGATTCTTAACATTAAAAAAACAAACAGGAAAAAGTAAACACTCACTGGAGAAAACATTTCTTCATTTGTTTTTTATGATCTGCAACAGTGTTTTTTTGTTTGTTTGTTTTTTAATGAATTTGTCTCTTTGTCTCTTAGAAACTTATAGAATAATTTGTCTGTTCCCATCCCCTTGCCAAGATTTTTTTTTTTTTTTTAAACGAGACATGAAGAAGCTCAAAGGAGGACACAACACTCTGAGAAAACAGCCTGACCCAAGCCTTTCCCCACAAACTGGACCCCAGCAATAAATGCTTTCTGCAAGGTCAGAAGCAGAGCAGCAAGCACTGATGTAGTTGGGTCACTCTGGACCCTCTGAAGGTCTCCGTGACATTGAGCCTTTGGAAGTTGGCCCTCCTGATAAGCAGAGGCAGCAAGCTGCACTGCTGCACCCTCTGCCAGCCACACCCAGGTGATGGCAATTGAAAGTGGGCATCCAAAAAATAAATCTCACCTGCGCTTGCTCTTCAGATTCATACTGTCATTGCTGTAATGGCAAGACTCCTTCATCTTCCTCCTAGTGGATTTCTCTGCTGCTTTGCATTTAAATTCACCTTGCTTTCATAAAAGCAGTTGAACTGTAAGCAATAAATGAGCCAGACAAAAACAAACATGCTATTTTTATTTCTGTGTATTCCCAAGGAAAGCGTGGTTCTATATCCCTTTGAGAAAGCTAGCCCACTCTGCCCATACTAAATAGCTCTTTTAAAACAAATGGATATTATTGTATCAACCACCTATTTCTCAGCCTGAGAAACAGTAGGCAAATGCCACTTTTCCATAAACATCTGATTCAGGTGACAATTCTGAAAATAAAGTTTAAATGTTCCCTATCAGACCAGGCTGCGGTGTTCAGCTGCCCTATACTAATTACTGTCTCTTTGACATGCTTCTTGCTCTCCTTATTAGTGGGATGAAATCTTTTATGGGGTAACAACAACCTTGTTCCAGTGAGCAAGTCTGTCTATGAGACCAAAAGCCAAGTTATTTGTCCTTGCAGAAGGAGCCTTGAGATTATAGTGCTTGGCACTGGTCTGTGATGGATAAATCACAAAAGCAGAAGTTCTGTCCCATAGCACAGACATCCAGCCACACATCAGTGAGGACATGGGGATCTTCACTACAGGAAAACTGGCGAAGCAGAGATCATCTTGTTGGTGATTCTGCTACAGGAGAAAAGTGGCAACAAATTGACTTGAATACTGAAGATGCTGCAATTAGATTTACCGCCTTGTTAAATAGTTCCTAATGGTTTCCTCAGCAGTCATAGTTTGGTTGGACTTGAAACTGAGCATTACTTTGCTACTAGAACTTGACGGTTTTCTTCCTCTGCACAAAGGAAAAAGAAAGCTTTAGGAAGCAATTGCCTTCTTCATCTGCATGGCAGCCACAAATATTCTTCTCATCTCAGCAAATCCCCAAGGAGATTACAGATTACCCAGACTAAAAGAAAGGTTTTCCTTCCCTCTGGTAGGAGCCATGCAACGGCCCGTCTCATCAGAAACAAGGCACGCTTGACTAATGGACAACAATCACACCTGGCTTCCCACCCCAGCTGTCCCATACTCTCAATCAGGCCTGCACCCAAACCAGTCCAAGGGCCCTCTTCACCTACTCCATCAACTGGTGAAATGGAAAACCTGTCATCCCCGCACAACTGGAGAAGACTGTAAACAGGATCAGAGGGGCCTCTACAGAACTGCTAACAAGAGCTAAACCCCCTTTTTCTCGCAGTTAGCCCATTCCTCCAGAGGGACATGTTGCATTAGCACCAGGCTTGCAGTTGCCTCTGGGAGCTCAACTTCTGCTGGCTCGAGGCAGCACAGCCACCCCTGATCCTTATTTCTGGCCAGGCTGGAGAGCAACTGCCTGGCAGGGTCTTGCTGCAGACTCTTTTAGTTCTCATTATCCATACAGAGAGGTCCACCATAGAAAGAAAAAAATCCATACTGACCAAGTGTTTTAACAGTGACATTTATATATCACACTGTTACAGTCCTGATGTATGTACTGTGTAATAATGTGGTGTTCAAAACGCTACTGTGAGGAAACTGTTGACTTTTATGGCAGGTGTTGTTAAGATAAAAGCTGACAAGAATTTGTAATAAGGACACAAGAGGGACCTGTAATTCTGGCAGGCAGAGATCAAACTGGCAGCATAGAAAATATCTGTTTTAAACTCCAAATATAAGTTGGTTTTAAACTCAGGCTATGGATTGAAGTCAGTCCTCTAAAACAGTGATTTCCTCATTGAATGACAGGTTCTTGTGTGGAAGCATTTATTGTAAAAAGCAAAAGATATTTTTATGTAAATTAGCAAGTGTAATATTGCTTGAATTACAGGTGTAAGAGGATGTCAGTGTTTTCTATCATCTGCTTAATCAATGCTGATTCAAGCAAGATATGAATTAGCATTGGTCCCAGAAATTCTCCCTGCTATAGCATGCAGAGCTGGAAAGCACGTCTTCTGCAATCTGATGCGCAAAGACCACCACCTTCTCCCCAACACACAACCTCTGGGGCTCCTTTCACAAAGCCTCACAGAGCCTAGATGAAAAATCTCTTCTCAGAAAATGGCAGACAGGCTAATATCCTGCAGGGCATTTATTTGCAGAAGGAAAGTCATAGCCACAACAAAAAGACTGAAGAAAGAGGAGATGCATAGTGGAGACATACTAAATGAGCAGAAACAACAGACAGCGTCCTCACCTTTCCGCTGATTTGCTCCAGGGCAATACTGAAGGGCAAGGTACGAGCAAACTCCTTCTCCTTACTGTCCCCACAAACGTACACTGGTTTCATAGAAGTTACACCAAATGAGAGAAGGATTTATGAGAAATTTCATCTTCCTGACTCTTTGAATGATTAAAGATAATCCCTGAGCTGCCAAACTGGCTTTCTAAAGAGTTGCACCCAGGCCGTTTAGGTAAGCCTGTTGTCTTTCGGAGGCACTGCTTAGATGAGGCAGTATTTACTAGTGCATGCATTTTCAACTTCCTAGTCTGCTGTTATTTTGTGCAGACAACACTGTCTCACTGCAAGCTGCTACCTGAAAAATCTTCCTTAGCATCTGTCAGAATTGTGATGAGTCAGACTGGCATAGCAATAATAATAATAATAATAATAAATAATAATAATTTGGGGCAATTTATTTCGCACAGCGATATACCAGCAAATGCTTACTTCCGTACCACCTACAGATATGTTCACATCTTTTTCTTCTAATATTGAGCAAATAAAATTTATTTGCTTTCTTTCAATACAAGCAATCCTTGGCTTGAATTTATAGCTGGTCAGATCATGCTAATGTAGCAAACATACTGGAGTTTCTTTCTGCACCATTGAGACTACGCAGACAGGCAAACTCTATTATAGCAACAGCCTCATCAAAGAAAAGCTCAATCTCTTCATTAAATCTTGGTGGTTGTTATTTTCAAGAAGAAAGGCTCTTTATTGCAGGCACATTTATGGAGAAATGTGCAAATGAATTGTGAAGGATCGCCAAGGGAGGCTGGATGCACCTCTGGGACGAGAGGAGAAGGCAGCCTCTGGTAGTGCTGTTCAAATAAGGTCCTTGCCTGTGAGCATTTGTACCACCGATCTGATGGGTACCTGACGCAGCCAGGACTGGCTGTGGATTAATGTTAATAACCATCAAGCCCAATAGACAGCATTGGTATACAATCTGGCATCACTCCATATTACCCACAAAAATAAATCAAAATCAGATGTTCCTTTTCCTCCTGCATATGGCCAACATCTGTTTGGACAGCAAAGACTTTATTCAGGAGGACTTTGTTTGACAAGGATGTCTGCCAAAGATCACTTTCACTGAAAACTGCCCAAAATCTGAATGACTAGATTAAAACTAAACCAGTGAAGGGGTCATTCCAATGGGAGCAGCACTGAACCAGAATTCTGTGAATTCATTTTTAATTATTCTTTGCAACCTTAGGCAAGTTATTTAAGCCTGGATTCAGCAGAGCATCTAAACCACCTAAAGAACACAGGCAAATCCTACAAGATTTGAAGTGCAGTGCTGAAATAGAGCCCTCGTTGCTCTCTACACTGTTTTGGCACCTGTTAAAGTGAAGGTAAAATTAGTCCTGTCTTCTTGATGCCTTACCTGCTTGTGGAGGAAGGGAAAAGGGCAAAAGGGGAAAAGGATGGAAAAAAAGGAAAAATTGTGAAGGGGGAGAGGGTACAAGAAGAAAAAACAACTCAAGAATAGTTATGCCTATCTTTATACATATATTAGAATATTATCTTGTAGAGGATGCAATTCAACTCATATGAAATGAACTTAAAAGTTTCCAGTGATTATGTTTAAAGTATATAGAAATGTTTTAAGTGATCAGTAAAATGTTGACTGGAATAGTTCAACAAGGCCAAGTGCCGGGTTCTGCACCTGGGGCACAACAACCCCAAAGAGAGCTACAGGCTGGGAGATGTGTGGTTGGAAAGCTGCCTGGCAGAGAAGGATCTGGGAGTATTGGTTGACAGTCGGCTGAAAATGAGCCAGCAGTGTGCTCAGGCGGCCAAGAAGGCCAACAGCATCCTGGCTTGCGTAAGAAACAGCGTGCCCAGCAGGTCCAGGGATGTGACTGTCCCCCCGTACTCGGCTCTGGTGAGGCCGCACCTCGAGTACTGTGTTCAGTTTTGGGCCCCTCGCTACAAGAAGGACATGGAGGTGCTTGAGTGAGTCCAGAGAAGGGCTACGAAGCTGGTGAGGGGTCTGGAGAACAAGTCTTATGAGGAGCGGCTGAGGGAACTGGGACTGTTTAGCCTGGAGAAGAGGAGGCTCAGGGGCGACCTTATCGCACTCTATGGGTACCTGAAAGGAGGCTGTAGCGAGGTGGGGTTGGTCTGTTCTCCCACATGCCTGGTGACAGGACGAGGGGGAATGGGCTAAAGTTGCGCCAGGGGAGGTTTAGGTTGGATCTTAGGAAGAACTTCTTTACTGAAAGGGTTGTTAGGCACTGGAATAGGCTGCCCAGGGAAGTGGTTGAGTCACCATCCCTGGAGGTCTTTAAAAGACATTTAGATGTAGAGCTTAGGGATATGGTTTAGGGGATGATTTGTTAGTGTTAGGTCAGAGGTTGGACTTGGCGATCTTGTAGGTCTCTTCCAACCTAGACATTCTGTGTGTGATTCTGTGTGAATCTAAACATGTTTATGTTATATTAAACTAGATATTAAAATTGCTTTTTTTGGTACTTCAAATGCAAGAAACTGTCTAGTGCTTTTCCTGGCACCCTTAAGAAATGTTAATAAGACTTTTTCTGGCACATTTTAAACCGAAGATAGGCAGCATAAACAAAACTGCAGTTTGATTTCTTTATTCTGCTGGAATATTCAGCTGTGCTCCAGTTGATCAGAGACTTTTGTTTACATATTCTGCATAGACTTGTCCAACAAACTTTAAATGAATTCATACCAGGATCCTAAATTCAGTGTATTCAATGGAAAACGGGAGTCTAGTATATTACACTGAAGGCTTCCAAAATAATAATAAATGCATAAATAATAATAATAATGTTGGCAACACTGTAGGCCAGATGTTTATTTCAATTCAGGTTGCATGAACCTAACTAGCTACCTTTATTGAAGGTGCTAAATTCTGACATCTGGATCTGTGATCGTTGCCTGGCCAGGCTGGAATGAACAATACAGCTGTAATGGGATGCAGAAATGCATGCAGCATGTCTTTCTATAACTTTTGACACTTGGCAAAAAAAAGGCAAACCTTGGATCGGTCAGGCCTTACAGAAAATTCAAATCAAAGGTAGTTTTTGGTTTATCCTGAACCTTTTGAAATAAATAAATAAAAATTAAGTCCCCATCATATCTATACAGGCTCACTTGCTGTGATGTATAACAGAAGTGCTCATCACTAACCCTTCAATTCTTAAAATAAGTTACTAAGAAAACATTAGCATTTTTACAAAATATATTGGGTTGGCTAGTTTGTTTTGTTTTGCTTTTGCTGGAGCAGACTGGATTGACTACAAAGAGGAAGGAAAACGGAAAATCTCTTAGAATAAAAAAAAAAAAAAAGAGCAAGAGCATGCACCTAGGAAATCGTTGTTGATTGTTGCTAATATCTATGATAATTAAGCTAAAAATACCCACAAAGCAATAAAATTTGCAGAGATGACTCTATTATCTTAAGCAAATAATGAAGCAAGGAACGGTTAAATTGATCCCGTGACTCTCATTTCAATAATAAAGCAGCAACAACTGTTAATCTATAGCACTCACTTTAGATTACAAACCTAACACTGAACAGGCAATTTCATTAGTGAGAATACAGCTGAGAGAGAAACGTTAGCAGGGGAAAAAAAAAGTCATCCCCATTGAAATCAAACCATCCTGAGAATTTCTTGCTGCTCCGTAACCGGAGCACAGTCAGAGAACAGCTCTCCCAAACATAAGGTACACCTGTAGGAAGTCTTCATAGTCCAGGCAATTCCCTTGTGTTTTACCAGGATTTACAGGATTATCCTGAAGGCTGTCAGGATGCAACCAGCTGACCTAGCTCACCAGCTTGGAAGGTGCCTCAGGTAGTCAGGGTGCCTGCTGCAGTCTGAATGCAGGCAGCAGGAATTACTGGGAAGGGGCAGCTGGGAGGCAGCGAGGTCCATGCCCATGCCTGCCCTTGGTCTGAGCCCAGGGAACCGTGCTGACAGCACTGTCAGAGAGGCTCCAGATTCAAACACCTGAGACACTTGTGCACCCGTATGGACGGAAGGAGCCAAATGAGCAGATGGGAAACTTTTTTTTTTTTTCTTTTTATTCTTGTCCCCAAAATGAATATATTCTCCAAGAGCCAACCAACCCCCAAGCTCACCCACAGATACCAGCTCTGCCTGGAAGAGAGAGTTCTCTTTTTAAATTAGATCCTTTCAGACACTCATACAAATCCATAGATATCACAGGGCCTGCAGAGCTGGAGCCAATGAACATCCATGGGGTGAAGTTGCAGATGAAGGGAAGAAGGCTTGTTCACCATCTCTGCTGGCAGCTGCATGGACCTTCTGGGAGTAAGAACTTTCTGTTCTCACTGAAGGTAGTGGGCAGGACCATAAATATCCCCAGGGAGTATATTTACCGAAGGATTGAGTGCCATACTAACAGCCATTTTTTTATGTAAGACCATATTTTAGAGGTAATAGCAGCCTTCTGAAAGAAAGTCAAAGAACGACATAGCAATTGAGGTGAGAAGGGACCTCTGAAAGCATCTACTCTAGCCTTCTGCTCAAAGCAGAGCCAACTTCAACCTTATAGGGGGTTGCTTAGGGCCATGGCTGGCTGAGTTCTGGCAATTTTCAAGGAGGGAGAGGCCACAGCCTTTCCAGGGAAACTGGTCCTGTGCTGCATAACCTTCATTCTGATTAACTTTTTTACTTGTTGCAGAGCATGACCACTACCTTGTCATTTTGCAGCACACTGCTGCAGAGTCTGACCCCTTAGCTTACCTTCCCCAGACTAAACAAACCCAGGACCCTTGGCTTCTCTTGGTACACATGTGCTCCAGTCTTATGGAGTCTTATGTTGGGGAGCGTTGTATCAAAACACATGGCCAAGATCAAGTTCAGCACTGAAGCTTGATAGCCACATTCAAAATATATTACAATTAGATAAAAAATATTGATTAAGCTAGCTTTAATGAAACCAGGTCTATGCTGACTATGAAGTTCAGCAGATCATTCCATGAATTAACTGCACTATGTCATGTGGATTTGCTGACACAGACTTTCCTCTTTTCAGTGATTTCTGCACCACACTTCATTTTGCAGCACTGATGTGTCCTCAGAATGCATAAAACAACAGAGAACTTCTTATGGACCCTCTATTGGACTTGCTCCTAATTTTGACCAATCGGTTGCACTGGGACATGCCAAAACCACAGTTTCCCAACTGCGTTGCAGTCTCACAAGTGCTGAGTTGAGGGGAACGACTGGCCTGTTGGCTACACTCATACAGCCCAATACACAGTCAAACTTCATCACCCTAAACACACACTGCTCCTATTGAACTTGTGGTCCACCAGGACCCTCCAGGCCTTTTTGCAGAGCTTTCCCCAGCCAGTCAGTCCCCAGTCCATATTGCTGATGCATCCCAAAGGCAGGATTTGCCATGATTGCTCTCCCTGAAAGTCATGAGGTTCCTGTTACCCCCTGTCAAGCTTGTCTGTGTCTATCTTTGAGAACTGATCCTAGAAGCTATGATAACATTTTCTGTATGACATCTGAAAAAAAATACATATATATATATATATATCACTACCTCCATACCACCACCAAACAAACAGGATGAGTAAATATCTCCCAAGATGTTTGCATATCTGTGCAAACTCCCAGGTGTTATGCTATTTTGCACCATCACTCTACATTCTTTACAACAGTACTAGAGGACAAGAAAAACCCAAATCCCAATTGGCATCGACAAAAGTTTTACTGGCTGCAGTGAAAATACTCCAGTCACGTAAGCGCAACAGCAGGAATCAGGATGTCAGCATTAGTACTGCGACGGAATTGTTTCAACATCATTTTACTGGAAAGAAAGATTTAGTTGCTGCTCACGAGGTGAGGCTTGAAATCTATAACCAATATCCCTGATTGAAATTATGTTAGCAAAATTTATGATACACTGGAATCCCATTTCACTGGATAAGAATATTTCTTTCAGCCATTCATTTTGCATTTCATGAGACACTCCTGCAGACACAGTGAGTTATTTCACTCCGTTACTGCTCATATAGCATTATTTCACTCTGTTACTGCTTATATAGCATCCCGAGATCTAGACACTTCAAAACTGTATGTATTGTGATGACTGTACGGACCACGTCAATGAAAGTCTACTTCTTCATGCTTAATAATTCATTTGTATCCAAATGAAAATATTCATTGCAGCATTTGCAAAGTCTGTTCTAAGCCATGTGGTAAGCGTTCACAAAATTTAACTTCCTGTGCCTAGAATTTCTAGAATTCCTGCTGTACATGGGATCTCCTTCATTGCAGGAGTTCGGTAAAACATTGCCTTTCCATAATGAAATTTCCTTTTTTTTCCCCTCCCTTTCACAATTTCTTATGCATTTTACACGTACACCATGGCTGTGCTGCTTTAATTTTGTTGTAATACTCAGGGAATAATTAGCTCTGTATCTTCTAATGAAGAACAAATGTATGCATTCAGAAATTAAATATTTACTTTCCTAAGTGCCATCATATGTTGTTCTGAGTGCTTGCCTACATTACGTGTGGAAAATTAAATGTACTCTGTATAATAATTCTGCTGGTATAATAAAGGATTATGCATGACAAGGGAAATGCGACCCTGTTCACTAGGAAAAAAAGAAACCGCCACCAGCTTCTCATGAAATTTTAGTCCAAATTGCAACAAACACAGGTCAGATCAAATATAACAAATTAGGATTGCTTTCACTCTCTCGAGACACACTGATTCCGCAGGAGGTACGATATTAACCCAAGAACTCTCTGCCACAGATGATTTTCATGATCTTAAGAGATCAAAACAGTCAGGTTTAAGGACTGTTGTGACCTGTGAACCCAGCTACTGATAATACTGGGGTGGCTCAGCCTCCCTTCTCCAGGTCCAAGACATATTTCTTCATCTGTACACACCACCAGGAGTTGTGAGAGGTGAGGCAGGTGTGGAACATTGTGTCAAAGAGAGGGAAATACAAAACATCGGAAGGGAAGAACTGGGCTTGAGAAAGGGAAACAAATGCATTGGTTTGGAAAAATGATGGGAGAAGGAGACCTCAAAAATACAGTAAACATGATCTTAGTGACCAAATATTTAAGACCAACGTGGTGGTCTAGCCATCACTTCTTAAATACAAGTGGGAGAATCAATAATTTAGGTAACTGAACTTAATATTGTCACTTGCTGGCTTTCAAATGTGAAGGAGCCATCATTCACAAGACAGGGCAGCAGACAGAGGATGCTGCTGTGTTCCTTCATTTCCCTGCACAGCATTGTTGCCTCTCCAAACCTCTTTCACGGCTGTCCTACACCTTGCACTGTCCCTCCTGGGACAACTCTTATACCGTCTTCTAATCCTAGCTCTTCTCCCTCTACAAGCTGACTATCTTATAGTATGCTTGGCTGTCTTGAGCACAGTTTTCAAAATAACTTAAGGTATTAATGAGGCATTTTCCAAAATAACCTACAGTGAAACCTACAAAATTATGGAATTGTGAAGAAAAAAAAAAAAAAAAAAAGGTTTGTCTGGGGATTTTTTTTAACAGGCAAGGCACTAGCCTCTTGGTGAAACACCACGACGTGGGTCAGCCAACCACCTCAGGGCTCACTGTCCCCTAGGCACTAAGAAGCTTCAGTCCCAACCACTCTCAAACAAACTTGGGTTTGTAAATCATTTTGGCAGTTTTGAACATCAGTCATATTAGACATAATATAATCAGACGTAATACCAGATAAATAAACTACAATAAAAAATATCATGGACAGAGATGTGACCAACAGAAACTCTCCTAGCTCCATTACAGTTATAGGAACTATGACAATTTACACCCATTGAAAACCTTCCCCACCATTTATGAAGACAAAACAAGTTTGTGACCTCAGTCAGTGCCTAACTGTATAATCAAGCACAAAAGGCCCAATCCACTCTGGAGCAGAATCACAGAACCATAAAATATCCTGAGTTGGAAGGAACCTACAGGGATCGAGTCTAACTCTCTGTGCACCATCATTTCCTTACACCGCCACAGACGTTGTCAGAGCAGCATTAATTGGTGTGAAGATAAACACAAATCAAATTTAACAAAAGAACGCACTCACAGGGGGAGAACAGCAGTGAGGCCACATGCATTATGACAGAGTACTTGATGATGTATGCAGCAACAGTATTACTTTGATTCAAAGCTCAAGGCCAGCTCCTGAGCTTCATAGGAGGACAGACTACATTCACACATCTGCTGTTTATTTGGCTGCCCCTCAATAAACACCTACCTGCTTGCAGACACAAATCACAACCATTGTCTTACCTCATACAGCACCTCAGTGTCACCACCCCAAGCCGGATACACTCACAAGTCAATAAATGAATTAAATCAGAAGAACAGCTGTAGTTTCCCCTGGCAGCAGCTGACCTTGCTTTCTGAGAGCACATCTGCATGGGGAGCACCATCAGGCAGAGCAGCACAGATCACAGATGGTCTGAGTGGCTCCCTTCAGAGCATGGGCTGCAGAACGGCCAGGTGGAGCCTGACGATAATCAAAGGCCCACCCAGAGATCACAAAGGAGACCAGAGCTATTTATCACTAGAGAGACTGAGGCACAGAGCAATGTGGAAATTGCCAAGCAGCAGCTGAACCCATCTACCTAAAAATTTCTGTAAGAATAAAACTCATTTCCCAAATTTAATGGGAGCTGGTTCAAGCATATTCCTTGCTTTTCTTGGCTTATACTAATCCAAATGTTGTTCTTAGATCCAGTAATACTGCCTTCTGGGCCTTGATGGTGTTACAGTGGAGAATAGAGCTTGACTCAACAGAGGGAAGTGTCCTGAATGCAGTTGCATCACTCCAGCTGGCATACAACGGGCAGCAGCACAGCCCAACCCAGATTCCTGCCCATGGCATCCTACCATCACATGAAGGAATTTCATAAACCACCTTTAACCATGTGGGACTGGGCTTTATGACCAACTTTTCAGACAACAGCTGTGTTTCTAGACATGATCACAACCCTGAAACATGGAGCTGTCTGGGAGTCTCACCTTGACAATCCATGGCAAGATAACAAGTTAAGGGCTGCACAGTAGCTCTGTGCAGTACACGCAGGGAGCCCTTTCCAGGGAACAGCTGCACTGCCAGGTTTTGCTCCTTGGACAGGTACTTGTGAACACTTTTCCAGCACTATGACATCTTCCTGTCTTGCAGAGGTGAGATGCCCTGGGTCTTCCTTACTTTCCACTGCCCAAGTATGGATTTGGAGTTTTAATGCCAAAAAGAGAGCACACGCAGTCTCTTTAATCTCAGCTGGTTCAGTCTAGCTCACACCTAGCAGCTGGACATTCCTCATATGCACTGCCCGTGCCCAGCTAACTCATAAATATAAACCTGGCAGGGTTTGTGCTCGTGTCACTTTGGGCTTGAACAAATACAAACCTGAAAACACATGATAAACAGTGCTGAGCAGTCGTTCTCCCTCATTCAGACTGAATAGATAACAAGTATTTTTGGCTGATATGCTTACCGCTGTGCTGTAGCTACTTTCAAACAGCTATTCTGGCCTGCACCCTTCACCTGGCAGTTTGTTTCTGCCACTTGGTCCTACAGAGTAGATCTGTCTTGGAGGGATCGAGCTGTTCCCTCTCTTTCTCATACATCATCTCTGGAAGCATCATGACTCTCCCAGAACATTTCTATTATCTAGCTGTCAGTGATAAAATGAAGAACAGAAAGAATATGGTATGTTCTCTAAATTGGCTTTTACTGAAAGGGTAAGGAACGGTTTGAATAGTGTGCTGAACAGCATGGTACATTTTCCACATCAGGATACCTTTTTTTTTATTTATCAAAAGGCTTTAATTTTAAAGAAGAAGCAGAATGATAGCACCAGATCTGAGAGCCTTCATTTATTCACAAAATAACTATAATAAAACTAGATATTGGATTACCTTCAAAATACAGCACTTCTTAATTTCCCCATAACCAAATACTACCACAACCAGCCCACTGATTATGACTGGACTATTTCTTCAACAGCAGTTTCACCCTCATTTTAGAAGCACCAGCATCACACTTCAATTCATTTTCACCAGACAGCTATAACTGCGTGACACGTGTTTGTGCATCCTCTTCACCTCTGCCTGCTGCCTTAAAACTGCAAACTGAAGTGGTCTGTGCTGCCAAAGGGATGCGTTGTGAACACAGATATCCCGATTCCTCTTGGATATTAGCACCCCTTCAACCATTACATACAGCTGGACATGTGCACATGTGCGGATTATCCAATGTTTGTACAACACTTGAATGTCAGGTAAACTGTTCAAATGAATTAGAGTGATAACTAGCAGACAGCTGAATTTCTTTAGGAAGCCAGGACAATTCTACTAGCACCAAGTGTTATAGTGAGCTAGAGACTGGAATGACACCCAGCTGGGGTAACTTTCCTTTCAGCCTGGCTTTGCCCTAGAAATACCTTCACATTTCAGGAGCTGGCTTTTGGAAACCCATGATGATGATACGTATCCCAAGCATACAGAGGAATTTAAACAGCTCATTCGGGAATGGACTCTGACGAAACATTGCATCTCAGTGCTCATATGCTCTAAGGGAATACTACGGAGGAGTTAAGATTTAATCTGTTGGGAAGACAATATGTGGCATATGCTTAAGATGGGCAGTGGAATTGCTGAGTGAAAAACCATATTGTCTTAAAATAAATGTGGTTCACCAAAAAAGTATTCAAACTCAGCTTCATGTAATCTGAACAACTGTTCATATCATGTAATGTGCAATTGTTAGAGGCTACTATGATAAAAAGGGATTCAGTGCCTCTAAATATTAATGTGATTTTGTAAACATTTTATTATCAGTGAGGTTGTAGTAACTACTCATGACATCTCCTGAGTGCAGCTATCACATTTACTATCACTAGCTGAGCTCTTCCAATTGAGGGCCATAGTTTTCTCCTGTGAATACATATATCCCTCTCTAATGAGTGAAGAATGAGTGAGAACTGAAAATCTAAGAGAGAAAAGGAAAAGGGTTATCAAGTCACCTTCATTCTTCAGTCAGAATTTCAAGTTTCTGTACATACCAAGTTACTGGCTACAAAAGCCCAAAAGCCTTACCCCACACCTCTGATGGATTTCTCAGGGGACCAGCAGCCACGTTGCTTTTGTGTTACCCATCAGCCATGGATGAAACTATACCTCCTCCTCTAGGGTGGAAAAAAAGCTTAGTGCTGTAATAGTAATAGTAGTTTCCTAGGTTGGCATAAGAGATAGTCAGTGCATTACATCCTAGAGATTTTTAGCAATTTAAGAAATCCTCCTGTTCTTTTCAAGGCTGCTTTAAAATGCCTGTAAAATAAGCTGAGTTACTTAAAGTACCCTGCTGCTTAAACTTGCAGCTGAACTTTCCAAAATAGATTTTATTTCCCTTCAGAGTCAGACACTTAGCACAGTTGTTTTCTGGTTATTCAATTTCCCCCATTTTTATTCTGGTTCATCAACTATTTCTGGTCAAGTTTCCAGACCAATTCCATAAACATTTACTCTTTCTTTAGTGAACAGGACTAGAAACAAACAAGTAAGAAACACTCTCTCAGATGACATTTTGTAAACTCTAGACAGGACAAGATGCAAGTAGGCAAATTCAGTCAGTTTCCTTTGTATATTTTTTCTCAAGTTTTGAAACCAATAAATAATGTTTTTCCAGCTTGCTCTGAGAATTTTCTGCACTGACCTCCCCCCTTGTTCCTTCTGAAAAACGTGGTGACAAAGTAGAAAGAGAAAAGAATATTCCCATTCTCTTCTGGCATCTCTTCCTTGGCCTCCAGTGTGCTCTTTCCAGCAGGATGCATCCGATCTGCCATGCCCACACGGAGGCCTGGCAAGGATTTCCCTCCTGCATCTCACTTTTGGGACTTAACCTCCTAATTCAGAGTGGGAATAGGCATCAGTATTTCCTTCAGACCAAGATGCCATTGTCTGACCACTGCCTTGGATCTAACTACCTCTGAATCTTGAGAAAACTTCATTTTCTTCTTAGCTCTGTGACATAAATGCACCACTTCACCTCAGAGCACTATGACTTTTTAAGCAATTTTAAATGTTACATTGCCATATTCCAGTTTCCCTCGCCACTGCCCTCATTCCCATTCAAACTCTCTCTTCTGCCTAATGAGTTGGCCCCCTCTTTTCCCACCCATTACTTCCACTCATCGGCCATAACTCCTGGAAAGTTATATTGATTTCTTTTGGAGATCACCCAGCGGTTTTGAAATTTGCATCATAACAAGAAAAGCAAGCAGACCTGTAATCTGTACCTGGAGCTCTACCAAATCCCCTGAGGTTTGGGAGGGTACAAACTTCAGTGGAAGCTTTCCCATTCGCTGGGGCACTGACAGAGCCCACAGGGATTCTCCAGGGTCAAATGAGAACTCCATGCCGCCTTTTCTGCACCTTAGGCAGAAGGAGGGATTTTATTGTCCATCTATTGTTGTGAATCTTACAGGAACCATATCTTTAATCCTCTACCCTTCTATTAAATATTTCTAAAATCGACTGACAGTTTCAGAAAATATTAGGAGGGATGGACTCAGACCCTGACAAGCAGCCCCTGATTAGACAAGGTCCTTTGCATTAGAAAACACAAATACAATGTCAAAGTTTTGCCTACCTCTGGAAACCTAAATCAAACCTGGAATTTCACCCCTTTTTCGTTAAGAATTAGCAAGCCGGTGCAGTGCCTGAGCTGGTTTCTAAAAGTTTCTGTTTACTCTTTGTTCCCCCAAAGAGATGTTTGCTTCCTTGCTACCCCGTGGTAATCTACCTCTGGCAAATAAAATGATTTCTGATGATCTCACCGTGGGGCTAATTCTTGTTTTTATAACAATCAGTACAGGAGCAGCAGGAGGAGTGTTCAGACAGCTTGTTCGCAGCTCAAACAGCTCAGGGGAGGAGAATGGAAAAGGAGAGGAAAGATGGAGGTAGACAGAGGGAAAGGGGTGAAAAGAGACAACTGAGAGCACAGAGGGAAAAGAGAGAGAGAGAAGGAGAAGCAGGCTCCTTGTTTCCCCTAGATGATCACAAATTGCCAGAAAGGATCTTGAAGCATATTATGCCAGCTTTCCTCTGACAAATACAGCACAGTACAGATGCAGGGATGCCAGACTCCTCTCCGGCTGGAGACAGCAGCGCTGCAGGCAGCTGCTCCTAGAAGGAGCCACAGGGCCATTCCTTCCAACAGCTGACACAGGCTCTGCGATCAGAAAGGAGGCATTTCAAACCGGCAGCAAGTCCCACCTCACTTTGATTTCTGAGCGAGCTTTCCAAAGTATCCAGCAGCAATACACAAAAACGCATTCCTCAAAGCCACCGCAGAAGAAAGAGCACACTGCTTTCTGAGTGCCACGAGGGAGTCAAGGAGAAAGAAGGTTTGGGAGAAAGGGAAGTAGCTACTTTTCTGGCTTGGGTTTTCTCTCATGGAATTTTACCTACAGCAGAACTGTGCAAATTTGCAGTAATGTCTGAGACCCATTGTGAGCTACTGAACCTTGTGAATTAAGCAGTAATTGGAAAAACACAATGAAAAGAAGGATTTGCACCATAAAGCATTCCTGCTCCGTTTATTGGGACAGCTATAGGTTTGGTTATTTAAGAGAACACTTTGCAATATGCTGCCATACCTATGAGGGAATGCTTAGTGCAGAAAACAAACAAATGATGAAGTCCTAATAAAAGGAGATTTAATTTTAAACAAAAATGTCAATATTATTACACGGGTGAAGATGCTGTCTATGAACAAATACCCAGCACAAACTGAGTTGTGTTGGGTTTTCCAAGCAGGTAGATTAATGAAATGATTTGGGGGCTGTTGCCCAAATCCCCACACAGTCCTCCAGGCCCTGCAGCAGTTACCTACATGACCGAGGAGTCGTCCCCCCCACAGCCATTCTTGACCTTCTCCATCAGTATCTTAACCTTTCCAACCTGACAGCCTTTGGACTCTTGCAGCACAGACCTGGATGACTGGGGCCTAACAGTCAATGTACCAGCCGGCGCTGAGGAAAACTGTTGAGCTCAGTTGATGTCAGCACCACTGTGGAAGCAATGGCGGGGGTGAGGCCTTCATTTGAGAGGAATCTGGACCAGCTGTGGTATTCTGGCATAGTTCACACTGGGCAGAGTTACAGCCCCCTGTACATGAGAGTACTCCTCAGGGTAACAAACATGAGAGCTGCAGACACTGTCTGCTTCTGACAGACTGGTGCTGTTGAGGAGGCATGGTGCCAAGCGACTCAGAGAAGACAAAATCGTCTACCATAGCACTAACAGACCTCAAAATCAGCAGAGATCTCAGGAACACACAGCAATAGGTAGAGTTTGACCCATCAGCTCTCTGTTCTAGGACCACAGGGCTGCATGGAGCAGGCTGTACCCCCAGGCACATTTCAAAAATACCGAGTTTCCTGCCAAGCTTCAGATCCATTTTAAAAAGTGGAAAGGTTGCCCTTTGCTTTGTCATTTCTCTCTGCTTCCAGCTGTGACACTGATACACACTTAGTAATAAATGAGAAACAAGTACAAGATGATAAAAATGTTTATCTTCTCCCTCTTTTTTTTTCTTTCTGTAGATTTGCTACAGATGTGCTAGTTAGTGATGGATGAGCTTAATCCTTGCCCTTTTGATTTTTTTTTCGGGTCTGTTGATTATTTACTGATGTTCTTGGGGTTTATGATCTATATCTACAAAGGGAATTTTATAATAAAAAATGGGATTTTTTATTAAAAATCCCCCTCATTAATGGGATTTTGGGCATGTGTAAATCACCCAACCCTGATACTCATTGTTAAATGTGCATTTCTGAAGCAGATAAGTGCCCACAGTGCCTTTGAAAATCCCACATGGTGCTTTTCAGCCTTCTAATGTTTTTAAAAACATCTATGAGGATCCTTCCCTCCTTCTCTCCACCCCCTTAAAATTGTGAATGCCTTTGGCATTTGATGAAACCAAGTCCTTCTAATGCTTTTGCTGTAGATTTTCTTCGGGTTATAGTTCAGCTGCCTGAATTTTAAATCTTTAGGTTATTTGTTTGTGCTGCATTGGTCAGAAAAGACAAGCTACACTTCTCCCTGTAGAAGTCTGGCTCTGCAAGGGTGGGATTTTGCTTTGGAGTTGTTAAAAGCTCCCACAAGCATTGAAGATGTGCTCTTGTTTCCTATTAAACCTTCCTTTGTTATAGAATTATAAAGATAAAAGAGGGTTTGATATTTGCATAGATAAAATACTTCCCCCAGCCTTATTTAATCAGCACTATTAATATATGGACACAATCCTGGTGCACATATATCATCTGAGGCAGACAGTCACACTCAACTTTGTTGTGCAAATGCAGAAGGCCGACCTTTAAAACAATACTGTAGCAATCACATTGTACATTTATGGACCTCTACTTATCCCAAAGGATCCCACAGCCCTAAAACCACCACAGGTACACTGGAAACAGGCAGCTACCATACGCAAGCCAAATGGCATGCCGTGCCCTGCACAGCCCAGGGACAAAGCAAGATATCGGGCACGGTGTAGAGATAACTCCCTGAATATCAGCATAGCCACTAGCCTTGGGTCACTGGGCTCTGCCCTCCTGAAAATGTGCTTAGACACTCAGCCACCTTCACGACCTGAGGAGGAAAGGGGAAAAGAGAGATGAGCCTGGCAGGCAGACACAGCTCGCCTACGAGTTACATTATCCCATGAGAAACACTTGTGCACCCAGAAGTTGGCCTATTCTTTCTGTGACAATAAAAGTGATTACTTCTTCCTACACATCTTACTCCAAATAGAAATTAACTGAAACTGAGTGACAGAGATTTAGTTTCCTTACAACATCGGGTTTGCTACCTGACTCTCAGAACGATAATAAATGTTGAAAAAAATGTCGGGGCAGAGAAGTTTCTGTCAGCTGGAGAAACCTCTGGCTCAGGACAGACAAAAAAGCCCTAAGCTAGTCCCCTGCACCTGCAAGGCATAGGGTGGGACAGACTTCTTGTCTCTCCTATCCTGTCCTCGCAAGAGCAGTGGCAATGCAGAAGCAAACTTTTGAAGCTTGTAGGACTGGAATTTGGAGAGGAAAATGAAGACAGTCATACCCTAGTGACAATTATTACACCGATACAATTATTCCTGCGGAAGCCATTTTATCATGTTACAAATAATTTCTGCTTAAATCATGTTTGAGTGAGGATGGCCTTGGAAATAATTAGAGAAGATCTCATTTCTAGGTAACTCTGTTAACTTCTCAGGAAGTCCACTGCACCTTCAGAGGCTTCTCATTTGCATGGAGAAGACATTCTCCATCACACAGAGGCAGAACGGGTGCGGTGAGGGTAAGAATGCATCTCTACCAGCCGCCCACACTGAGAATTTACTCAAGACACCCACACGATAGAAAGCAAATGAAGGATTTCCATATTTATAATGATAGCATATCTGAGGGAAAACAATGAAAAGCTGAGATAAAAGCAGGCTCAGCTGGCTTCCTGTAGTGGGGGGGTGCAGTTACAAAACACTTCCTCTAGAAGCCCTGTGCAGCACAGCTTTTGTAGGAAAATACAAACGGAGTTAACCTCTGCAAAGGCTGGAGTACAGAACCATACAACCAAATAAATGGCACCTTCTCCTTCAGAACTGTCAAATCAATCCTTGAGACAGTCCATCCAACACACTTAACCTCAATGTGCATGTTCCAAGTATTTATCAACACATCAATATCAAGCATATGGAATTCTGGTTTTGACTACAAAATCAAGCCTTTGTCATGGAAGATTGTAAAAGAAAAAAAAAAAAAACATGGCAAAGTAGGATATATCATGAAACATCTCCCTGGTACTAAAAACTAGGGTTGTAATTCGGGGTTGTAATTTTCATAGATCTAGACACTAACACAAAAGAGTGTTTTCCTACACTAAGAGCGTTGCATGGCTGTGTGAGCAAGGCATGACCTTTTAAACAAAACATCAGAATCAGAAGCAGGAATGCATAGTTTCACCGAAGTAATATTAATAGCATATATCTTCACTACCCAGTGAATATATGGAGAAAAGAAACATGATTCAGCCTTTTTTTAAGTTGCTCTGGAAAAGTTACTGGGCTTGAGAGTTTTGTTCATGTGAACAGACAAACACAGAAAAGTTTGAAGGATCTGGATCTATTCATCCCAGCCCTTATAAATTCAGGCAGAGCAGGAGGCAGAGGGTATTTGTGACCTTTGTCTATTAGAAATACACTCCTCAGATGGTCAGAGGGTTTTGTTTGGATGTTGGCTGGTGTTTTTTTTTTTACCACCATTCCCCAGAAAGGGAATGCTTTTTTCTTCAAGTTGAGAGAAACACACTCCAAATCCTCTTGGGATATTTTCCAGGAGCACAAAACACGTGGCCGTTTGACAAGGCTCCCCAGCCTCCTCCATGTCCCCACAGTGGCTCTGCTTCTGCTGCTGGCGTGGAGCTCCCACAGCATCAGTGCAGGGAGCAGCACCTTCTCACACCACTGCTTCATGACCATGGAGAAAAGGTTTTAGCATGGTCTCTTATATAAAGATCTTCAATGCTCTTCTGGGTTAGTAGGGAGGGAGTCCCATGGATTTTTTAGCATATCTTAGAATTTAAACCCCACTTAATTAGTTTCTATATATAAGCATAAAAAAAGAAGAATCTATCTCAGAGACAATGAATTCATGTAAGTTTCAAGACAAGAAACATCTGGGTGAAAGAGAGAAACTCTTTCAGTGCCCAGTAGATATAGGAGCTGAAATATGAGCTCACATCTGACTAGTCATTAGGCACCCACAAGAGAGAGAGCATACACGTGAACCTTTTTAACAACACAAAGAAAAGGTTTCTTAACTTTGACTGAATCAAGCATACACATTTTTGGTAGGAAAAAAAAAAAAAAAAGGTTTAATTGACAAGACCACTTTGAGTTTTTCAATATTGACACTCAACCATAAAACTTCAACTAAAACATCTTGTATGCCGAACTACCACAGCATACCCAGCAGTGCCAGTAACTGCTGTTTAAGATCACACCCGCTGTCAAGATGCGCAGCCAAATAAAATGAAAGCTGCTTTCATTTAGCACCCAAGATGCAGTTGCATTTCAAAGAAGTGATAGCCAAATGCATTCAGATGATAAGAAAGCACTGTTCAAGGAATGATTCTCAGCAATGACTAATATTTGATAATAACAACCATGAAATGAAAGCAGCGTTAAGTTTTATTGAATAATTTTCCACTGCCTCCACACTGCAGCATTAGCATGTGCAGCAGAGAGCTTAAAGAAATTATCAGCTGAGAAAGTAGTGTCAGGAGCTATTACAAAATGTTTCAGCAGTAATGAAATTCAAAACCCATGATTGCTCTTAGAGAAGTCATTTTATAGATGTGGAAGGGGGAAAAGAAAGTGAGTCCTAGTTCGTGGCCAATGACAACTGCAACTATCAGCCTCTTTCACTTTTTCAGCCTTTGCAGACTCCCTTGGCTGCTCAGCTACTTTTACATTACTGTGCCTTGATAAGAGCACAGGACAAACTCGGGGCTGAAAGGCTGAGAAGACCTAAGCTATGCCTCTTGGCAATCAAAGCAGAATCTTTCCAATCCTCATTGCACTTTATGGCTTCCAGGAGGCATAAGGGCTCATTGCTTATTCAGCAGGCAGTGCTTCAGCAGGGGCAGAACTTTCTGGTTGAGAAGTGCTTCCCTTACACACTGTACAGTAAAAAAAATAAAAAATATATATAGCTTAAGTGCACGCATTTCACAGCAAAAACTACTTATTGCAGATGTAAAGGAAGCCCTGGGTGTCCCGTGGTGCGGGGATGTTAACACACACAGCCCTACAAGGTGAGCATGTCACCAGCACGTGTTACATCTTTGGTTCTCAGCTCATCCTGCAAAAACCCAGGAGACTCCCTTCCCAGTGAAAAAGGGAACTACTGACACTGCATGTATCACGCACAAAATTTGTTCTGCAAAAAGACCTTTCAACTCAAACTTCTTGCTTGTTGTTACGCTGCTGAGAGCCTGTGGCTTTATTTGTGGGCAACCTCAAGCTTGAACACAAATAAAATCCTCCTCAAGAACAGGGAGAGAGTGTGGAGGAGGGTTCCAGCCTTTACATGCAAGGTATGGGGGATTAATGTTGTTTCCTGGTTGCCTCCCTCCATGCCATTTAACCCTGTTGTGACTGTTTATTACAAATGCTCATTTCCCTTTTCTCCTTTTCCAGCATTTCTATGTATGTTCCTAAAGCGCATGCTCCAAGTAATATCCCCTGTGGTTTGGCCTCTCCAGGTGCCGTCATCCACTGACAAATATTTGGCCATCGTGTCCTACCAGATATGGCCTTTTGTCTTCTTAGGACTAGTTGAATTTTCAGAACACAAAGGTCTAGGCACTCTGGCTGTGTTTTCCTGACACGCTGCATTGCTGGCAATTTTTCTTAAGGACTTTCCTTTCTCTCCATGCTACAGATAGCTGAAAAGAGTGAAATTAGTGAAGATGAGCAGCAATGCGCAATCAGGCCCACATGTAAGAGCAGTTCTCGCAGCTGTGGAACTGCTAACACGAACTCTGGAAAGCAGTGTGCAGAAGAATAGCCAAAAGAAAAAGTCACACAAGAAATAAATGATGAAATAAATACATCTGGGATATTTAGAAAGAGAGAAAAAAAAAAAATCAAATTAAACAGCTAAGAAGTTGTTAGCGGACGACTCAATTAGGTTAACACTTTCTCTCAACCAAGAAGTCAAGAAGGAGGGCCACACCATTTCTGCCAGCGCCTGAGCATGCATTAGGAAAGGAGCTGCCTAAATACTGCGCTGCATACAAGTCAGCACAGACCAACCGGGACTGTAAATGCAGGAGGGTCTAAAAATGAGGGTGGCTTAAAGATACCCAGTAGCAATATAAACCAGAGGAATAAAGACAACGAATCAAAAACACATAATCACATACAGAGAAGAGTCACCTAAAGGCTAAATTTTAAATAAATAAATAAATAAATAATAGCTGCATGAGGTGGTTGAGCTAGAAGTCTATTTCGTTCTTACATATCTCTCCTCCTTTCTGTTGAATTTCAAAGCATTATGAGTTACTGCTGCTGACATTGTATTCCTGGTACGATACTGTGCTAAATAAACATGCCACATGAAAAGAAAATACAACATGCCTTTATATTCCCACTTGTCTATATTCCTTCACCTCTCACGAATGTCCCTCAGAGCTCCCTGCACAATGACAGTGCTTACTGCAGCAGGATGAGAACATTGTCCATGCACGACTGGAGTGCCAGGTGAGTTACGTGACCTGAAGAGAGGCGATCTTCCCAGTAAACGGAGAAAAAAGCAAAGGGAACAGGCTGCAAAGGATGTGGCCCACTCACTTTTGTTCCTTCTTGTTGGGGCCAGTACTGACATCTTCTGACGTGCTGTAACTCCCACTGTTTAGTCATCTCAGAGCTAATTATACATCCACCCTTTAGTTTTTTGGATCCATTATTCTTATGAGAAACTGAAAGAATTCAGTCTAGCAAGATATTTGAAGTGAAGACACCTTGTACGTGAGTTATAATTAACAGCCTAGAAAGGAGATATCTGAGACTAGAAAATGTGAGCAAAAAAAGAAAAAGCAATACCAGATGCCATGTCTGAAAAGTGGAGCCAGTCACAGTCACTCTGAAAATAAAATCTAACTTTCACATAACTAAACACTAAACAGCAGATCATTCACGGGTATCGTGGATTAATCCATGTTTGAGTCTTTAAATCAGAAAGCAAATTGTTCGACCACAGGCAATTAGACATGTACGAAAAACTGGCTGGAAGATGTGGTCTGCTATGCAGAAGGGTCAAACAAGACAGTACTCTGACTTCTGGTTTTTGAATCTTGAAACCATTAACAGCACTCCTTGCCCAATACTCCCATCCTAACTGGAGCCTTGGCAATTGGCCCAATTACAAAAACTGCCTGAAAACAAAGGGGTTTGCCACCTGAATAAATAAATGCCAAAGGCGGGTAGGTCAGAGACACTGCAAAATATATACAACTTTAAATACAGACAAACTTTGCTAGAAGATGAAATGTTAATTACTTTTCTGTTTGCTTGATTTTTTCTGCTGGGCTTAATCATTAATAACTGCCCTGGGATCACTTTATACTGCAGCAAAGAAAGGCGAGATGAGAAGTTAACTCCAACCCTGCAACTGTAGGAACTGACAGTAATTGTATCGCTGGTTCTCTCACCCTTCCTACTTTTTGCCTTCGTGGGTGTAAACACCCAAGACCCATTCTGAGTAAACTCCACATATGCAGTCTAACAGAAGCACCAGTTTACTCAAATTTTTCTGGTGAAAATAGGATGAAAAAATACGTATATATGTATATACATAGTTATAATAGAAAATCACAATTTATCTGAGACTTACAACTAGTGGCAGAGCATATGAGACAGAGAAGCTTAGAGATCTGCATTGCACCACCAATGTAAGGCATCTAAGTATTGATTCCTGCAAGTTAGCCTATTAGTGCCTTTAACTAGCAGCGCATGACAGAGGTGACATGCCAGATTTTAACATAAGATTGTCTACACCTGCTTCCCTGCCCACTACTTCCCACGCTGGGGACACACTACTAAGGGTGAGTACATTTTTACAACACACAGAGTGCCTGAGAAGTCACGTCGGGCCAAGCCAAGCAGGATATTGGATGATGCTTCTCCCTTGGTCCACAGGAGGCTACCGAGTAGAGTATGAAGAGGAAAGGTAAATGCAATCACTGGAACATATCTGCCCAGCTCTCGGGACTGGAGATAGAGCCCTAGGTGACTCCTTGACGTCTGCACAGAAAGGATGGATCGTTCTGCAGCCTCACTTCTCTCTCGTTTGCTTGCCTCATCTGAACTGTTAGGTAATCCACAATTCTATTTTGTAACATGGGGCAAATTTTCTCTCCAGTGCTACCCGCAGTGCCTACACGGTAATTGGTACACGGCATTGAAGAAGAGAAACCATTAACCAACCTTGTTCTCAATAAAGAAAGCAGCAGCTGCATAAGCACATTTCTCCACAACAGAGCTAGGGATGCCTTCAAGGTGTTAAGAGCATTTGCAACCCTTCTTCATAACTAATAATCACTTGGAAGTACAAAAATATAATCAGCTTACAGAACAGAACTGTCTTGGCTTATTTACATGACCTGTTGTTTTGCTGCCAGTTACTGTGCCGGAGCTGTCAAAACAAATTTTCTTCCCCATTCAAGTATGGATGTGCAGAGACTGGCATGTTCATGCAGGATTATTTATGCAGGCCAGAAAGTCTCTGTGTGCCCTCCACTTCTTCAAGGACTTCTTCATTTCAGTTATAATTTGCCTCTGCTATAAATACTCAAATCTGGACTCCTTTCCAGCCCAGTCACATTGATTGTCAGGATATCATTAGCAAACACAATAGGAGTGTAAAGCACACAGACTAGAACAGACCCACTAACCTGCAGGATGGCTACAGACTGCTTGAAAATTTGTTTAATATTATTAAAGCTCCAAGTCTCATTCCCTTCAGCTCCAAAGCATCATGGCTTTGTCTCCAGTATCATGTAATTGGCACCACCTTGTTCCCAAACACCACCACCACCGTTTGATCCGAATTCTGCCTCCTGACACTTACTGACTGCCTCCATTTAGCTCCAAGTCCCAAAGTGGAAGCTCTAAATCCAAGCTGTGAATATTGTTTTAGTCCCGAGAATGCAAATCATCCATGTTTCTTACTGCTTATTCCTTCCTCTCAAAGCCATCTTCTTGTCTCTCACTGAGCTTGAAGGGTCCCACAGTGGCGTCACGTTGTCTTGCTGCCTCTCCTACACAGCCTGAACAGAAGAAGCTGAGAAATTGTCCACCACAATTGACAAGCAAGTATAGGAAGGGTTGCTGTGCCTTCTGGAAGGATGGCCATGTGAGCAAGGATGTGTCATTTGGCTTTACTGTATGTTGCCACATGTTGGCCACTTTGTCCACACCTGCATTTCAACAGCCACGTTGCCTCCCAGCATTAGTTTAGGTTCTCTGTCTCTTCGGTTATGACTCCATCTCTGGACTTGGCTGCTTTGTGCCTCAGAAAAACAATCCCCTCAAATCCGTGTCCCAGTTCTAAATTAATCAAAAAGCTTTATTCTGTTAGTTCATTTTTCCCCACTTGAAAAATGGCCTCATCACAGCCTATATTTGCAAAACAGATATCATCTGCAGTCCAAGAATGCCTTGAAATACAGCAATAGATTTTATCTCCTACTGAGCTCAGAATATTAGTGTTCTCAGTGAGGTCTTAAAGCAGAGCTGCATTGTATCTTAATCTCCTCTGACTCTCATTGCACTTTTCCAGGCACAGTGCATTCTATGCCATTACACTCATCTACATTTTGCTGAGTACACGCTGAGGCAAACAGTTACGCATGTGAATGCTATTTGATGGCACTATAGTAAACTGATTTTCAGATTGCTATTAGAAGCAGAAGACACTGAGAAGATAAAAAATGAAAGGCTGACACAATTAACTCAGTTTCAAAAGCGATCTGGAGCTATAGTGGATTAGGTGAGTGTACTGTTGCCCACAAAATAAACCCCTTGTATAGCAACTCCATCTGAGAGATTAAAAGCCTCTCACTTCCAAATGCTACTAGGTCAACACTTCCTGAGTTTAGGTGCTGTACCTTGAATTAAAATACCTGCACTCCATTCCTGGCTTTACTGCAGCAGCAAGTCCTTTTGCTTCTCACCACTGTTTACTGCTCTACATGTTTGGTTTTGGGGTGGACGATCTCTTGGGAAAGGTCCTGTCTCACAGCGTGCTGAGACACTGCCTTAAGCAGTAGGATCACTGAGCAGTACACCTAATCAATGAAGAAAAACACTGCACAAAAATGTTTCCTTGCAGGGCCTCCTTAACAAATAAAACTTTTAAACGCATGCTTTTTGCATCAGAAATATCTTTTTCACTTGAAATTAGGCAAAAGAATGTCCTAAAGCTCAAGAGACTTGAACTGATTTGTTATTAGCATCCAGAGGGACATATTGCAAGGTCTGGTTCATATGCTACCTATCATCATCTTGACTGTTCCATTTACAACAGATGGGCTGGACTCTAGAGACTCGCAGCTATATTGCATGTCCTGGCACAGCTATGACATTTGTTCTTATTCCCCTAGGATACCTTTGTCTCTTGTTTTCTAATGGCTTCTGAGAGAACATCACCATTCGCATATCTGCCTTCTGCAGGAATCTAAAATGATGATGCAGAGTGGCAGTCCATGTCCTACCTCCTGTTTGCAGAGATTTTGCTCTGGTAATTTGTTTATAAATTGTTTCTATCAATACTCTTGTTTACTGCCTAGGAAAACTGTCAGTGGCAAACTCATGCTATTTCATTAAAATCTGGGGAGCACAAGTCAGAAAAGGGCAGAGTGATTAAGCAAAATTATTGAAAACATGTTCATCTCTCCCAAATGCAAAATCATTTTTTCTTACTGTGACTTATGCACTATGAACATTGCAACAGTTGCTCATGGAAAAGGTTCACACCTCCTGGCAAACTTTTTTTACAGTTGACTCCTAAAACCCCTAAGGGAAAAAGAAAATCGATTTCAAGAACATTTCAGAAAGATAACCCTGACTCACCTAAAGGCCTTTTCCTTCTGGCACCAGAAACTGCAAGTTCTAGGCCTAATGTTCTCTGTGAAGACAGATAAATCACAAACTGAACAGAAGCAAGCAAAATTTGGCAATTAAGTAGAGGAACTGATGCATAGGAACAACTGATATATAGGAATGAAACTATATTTTAAAAAGATCACGGATGTCATAGGTAGAGCAAAGTGCTCACGCTGCAAAAGGCTTCCTTCTGTACATCATCTGCAAGAGCCCACAGGTTACCAGCTTACAGCATTTATTCCCAGGACAATCTTCAGCAATGACTGTGGAGGCAGCTGCTCTTTCTTCTTGCAGATCCTAATGATCTTGAGAATTTTAACATAAAAATCATGGTTTAGTCTATAAAAATCTTTTTGGTACTGATGAGGAACTTTTAAACAAAGCTAAAGTAATTGGCACATTGCTGGGACTTAATAAGGACATCAACTAACCACAAATACATCAGCTCTACAGCTCATCTGCAGAAAAGGTAGTATCTCACTGAAGTTGTCCCTTACAGACACACATACATGCCACCTAAAGCATATACTGTCCTGAAAGAGGGGAAAAGGGAAAGGGGAAAAGGGAAAAGGGAGAACATTTTCTATGTAGAGGTGTGTGGAGCATAAGCAGGTGCATTAGGTACATTTATGTGGGCCAGGAGAACAGCAGCCTTGATAGAGCTCTGAGTACATGATCTGGAATCACACCTCTGTAAAAGCCTCTTTGATTACACACAAAAGAATAACAATTTCCTGTTCGTTCCTGAAGTTGATAAACAAGGAAAAAGTATGCTTACATCCTCAGGGACCCTCCAACCTAAAAACAGAAAGGCTGCAATAGCAAAATCACTAACAGTGTGTGTAATCTGCCTAAGCGCTATAGACGCATTGTGTCCAATTCCAAAAAGAAAAAAAAAATGTTCTTGACATAAATTACAGATATTTTAAAACTTGTGCCAATGTTCTTGAAATAATTATAAATTATTGTCGCCTACAACTTGGTTTTCCCCCAGTCACATGGGAAAACTTTTTAGCTGTCTGAAGGAGATTAGAAAAAAATCAAGAACAACTCAGCTGACATATCTAAAGCTGATTGAAACTAGGGTCAGGTAAATCCAGGGCAGCAAGGCAAACCCACAGTATGGCTAGAACACGCTCACTGCTGCAGTTAGAGTTCACTACCTTAAAGTAGCTCCCTTCCAGCAGGAGCTAAGAGCATAAAAGATATTGCAGGCTACCTATCACAGAATCACAGAATCACAGAATGTCTAGGTTGGAAGAGACCTCCAAGATCACCGAGTCCAACCTCTGACCTAACACTAACAAATCTTCCACTAAACCACATCCCTAAGCTCTACATCTAAACGGCTTTTAAAGACCTCCCGGGATGGTGACTCAACCACTTCCCTGGGCAGCCTATTCCAGTGCCTAACAACCCTTTCGGTAAAGTTCTTCCTAAGATCCAACCTAAACCTCCCCTGGCACAACTTTAGCCCATTCCCCCTCGTCCTGTCACCAGGCACGTGGGAGAACAGACCAACCCCACCTCGCTACAGCCTCCTTTCAGGTACCTGTAGAGAGCGATAAGGTCACCCCTGAGCCTCCTCTTCTCCAGGCTGAACAGTCCCAGCTCCCTCAGCCGCTCCTCGTAAGGCTACCTACCCTAACCTGTGCCTGGCTTGGCAAGTGCCTGCTGAGTCCAGTTATGTCTCATGCCACCAGCACTTCTGGTGTCATCTACCTGAACTGCAGTCACCCCCTCAGCATGGTGCAGACATACAGTTAAATCAGTTCAGCAAACAGGCAAATAACCAGAGCTTGTTAGGAGAGGTGAACATGCACAAATGCCTTAGCGATACCTTTACATCTCTAGTCTGGAGTCGCAAGAGCAACTCCTACAGAATCCCTTCTGACAACATTTTCTGTCATCCAACATCAAAACAGGAGTGAAAAGTTTTATTTATTGCTGATTGCCGTTGAAGGTATCCTAGCATGAGATTCTCCTTTTGTCTAGTCTGTAATTTAAACAGAAAGCCTGGATTTCCCCAGCACCTTGGGAAAAGTCAGAAACAATTACCTTGATATCAGTGCAATTATACCTGCTTGAAACAAGAATTTGAGAGCTGAGAATGAAGTCTTTCTGTTTCAGAGAACAGCCTTCAGCAGCTCTTCTGTGCAGGGATTTTCTGCACAGAAAATCGCTCCATGCTCCTACAGCCACAGAGTTGGGCTGTTGCAGCAGAAAATTGTGTAATTTGCCTTGCTGCATAGAAAGGATCGTAAGTCTGAACTATCAAAATAAGCAACATGTTCAATTCTTTAATTCATATGAAGCAGCCATGGTAAGAGTTCTCTGTGAAAAAATACTCAGGAACACCTTGCATTTTTAGAAAACGTAACAATGAAAATACGTGACCTGGGAAAAACAAACTATGCATTCAAGATACAAAAATAATTTTTCCTCTGATTCTAGAGCTAAATAAAATACATTCAATTGCTTGGCTCTGTCTTTTTTAATACTTTCAGTTATGGTAAAATTCTATGTATTATATTTTATATTGCATTAAAATTCTTAAGATATTCATTAAAAAAAAATCATAAAATTCTTAAGATACCATCTGAATTTCATGGATTTGAAAAGTTGGGTAAAATTACATGTCTACACCCTTAGGCTATTATCCACACAGAAGCTCAGTTACTAACATGAATGTTGCGCTAAAATGATCATCATGTCTTTTCCCCTAATGCTGTTTTTATGTAACAAACAGTGACACCATTCATGCACTTTACAGTGTTGGGGAGCACAGAGATGAATCATGCCAAGAAGGGTTAATCTGAGATGATTCAACTTTCCCAACCTGCTACAAAGGAAAAGCAATAAATATCACTATGTATTCTACAGAGGTACACAAGACCTTCAAATATGAAAGCAACAAAGACCTGCTTCCTTATTCTTTTCCATTTCTCAAGGTAAAAGAACAACAGTGGATGGTACTTTACTTGCAGCATTCCCACCATGTGGATTCACATTTCTCCAAAGAAGGTAGACGGAGAGTGGACAGGGAGATGCAGAAGGAAAAGGTAGGATATTATTCACGGGCCTTCCCCTGTGGGTGTTCGTTAGATCTTTCTTCAGCTGATCCTGTCAGAAACACTAGCAGCAGGTTTTGCTGGGCAAATACTCACCCACCTTCAGGCTCAGCCACAGCAAAATCTGTCCCAGGCCTGGAAACCCTGAGCTTTAAAAGCATACAAACACAGTTCCCCCTTATTGCCAGAATGGTTGGAGGGACTGACACCCTCCTAAACAAAAGGGATATACATTTGCATTTAGCCCTAGAGAGAGAGCTTTGGTTTGATGCACTTCACTGAATTGAAATAGCGAGTGTTCAGCAACTTTCCTCTTTCCAGGGTCATGCAAAGTTTATCTCTCCTAATCACTCGGTGCATCTATAATCAAACCGCATCTTGGCTTCCGTCCTGGGTTTCTATCTTACTGCCTGTCACTTTGTTCACAGGTTTATAGAAAGTCAAAGCCCCTCATCCTCCACATCTTCTCTCGCTGAAAACATACCTACTTCAAGCCAATAAAGACTGATGGAGCTTCCCATGGGTGACTAGAAGATTTAAGATGATTTTGTAAAATCAGTAGCAGGATGTTTTCTGTAGTGGTTCACGTTCAGCTGCCAAGTGGTTACTCATGCAGATTAGCTGTCTAATAAGTAAAAGTGTTTCCAGGGATGCACTCAATAGGCCTCCAGATCATTTTATTAAAAGTTGTAACGGTGTCCCTAGTTAAATTCAATTCTTGTTGTGAAAGCTATTAGGTTAATCAAAATATGAGGGAGCCCACCATCTACCCTTAATTAATAAATTACATGTTAATTGTGTAATCAGTAAGATTCTATAAAGATTAAAATTAAGTGCTCATCCCATGACCCATGATCACAATTTTCAAATGAGGATCATGCAGCAAATGAAGCCTCTATTTCCAAGCATAAACGTGACTGTTTCTGCAACGCTGGAAGAAGGTGGCCTTGAGTTCGCACAAAAGCTTTAGAACAGCAAGGTCTCACTGTTTCAGAAAGTATTTTAAAATATGTTTAAAATTAAGCACATATTCCACTCCCATTAAAATAAATATTTGTTAGGTTAAAGCTAAACACACAGCAGTAGTTTCCTGATTAGAACGGATATAGATAAACACTTACTTTTCTGAGCAGGGGTCTAAGCACCTAAGGAAAGCAATAGCATGGGTAAGGGTATCTGGAGTCCACCACCATGCACACCTGCTTGTACACATCTTTTTGTGCATAACCACTTCCAACCCAAACCTGCTCAGGCATCTGCTTGTGTTTACATCAGTCTCTTCATTAACCTGAAGACAGCTGTTGCCTTTTGTAAAGTGAATGACAGGTATCCGTAGGCTGGAGACCAATATTTTATTACTTTCAGGACCCACAGGAAAAATTAAACAATCTCTCTTACAATGGCTTAATTTCTTTGACTCATAATTCCTCTGCATCAACAATTTCTTTGCTACTCCTGAGGTTCAGGTTCTGTAGAAGTCTTTAAAGGAACTGTATTTATTTTTATTTTTTAATATAATTTTTACAGTTAACTTCTAAAAGTTAAGAAGTTTTCAGTTACTTGCACTGAAAGTCTGGGACCATGAACTTTATACTGAGCAGCAGCAGAAGAGGGAGAATTGCCTGTAGGATCTCCAGATTTGCTGAAGACACTTAGATACTAAGGACACTTAGATACTCAAAATACTGGATTTTAGATACTCATGGACTGTTTTAGATACTCAAAAAATTTAACATGATGACCAGAACACTGACATCCACAATGCACTAGAACTCCTGCACAGTGCATCCTTACATACTGGTTCATTGAGCTATATAATTCCTTGAACCCAATATGTGAAGTTCTCTACTACAGAAGATTTCTTGTTATTGTAAGAATCAGCCTTAAAAAGTAGAAGTGTGCATCAAATCCCCATTCTCTTCTAATGGGTCTTACACATGCAAAGTATGTGCAAAGTGAAGCAAATATACATGTGTGCATGCACTCACATATTCTCGCATTTGAAAAACTGAAAAAAAAAGCAAAATGCTGTGAAAAGCAAATCAAATTCTAGGTCCTGATATTGGAAGATATTTGAACTTAGGTCCAAAATGAAGTAGATGGTAGATAAATTTTAGAATTAATTTCAGGGCCACATATTTAGGTTCATCCTGGCAGCCAGTCATATTTAATTTTCTTAATCAGTCATGGCCTAAATTATGAGATCTCTGTGATATCTGAGGAAATTTGAAAACTCATTAGCTCTTCTGAAATAAAATACTGATATTTTTTCCTGAGGTTCAGAGAAATTAGAGAGTGAAACCAAGTTTATATTCAAATCATACTGCAAGGATTAGGCAAAGGTAGCTATTATGTCTCTATGCAAAGTATGTTTGTAAGAAAGGAGCTTTGAAGAAAAAAATCTTCCATTTCAGTAAAATGTTATAAGAACATGAAAAACAGTAAAATTTTTATCTCAGGCATCTTATGCAACATCATCCTCCCAGGAGCACTCTTCCCTTTGATTGGTTTCACAATTTTCTTATTCAAGAAACCATTATTTTCAAAATGCCCAATTTACAGGCTTACATTCTTATTTCAGTGCTTTTTAAAACACAGGGACTCTGCTTAAGAGATGTCAGTGCTTTCTCATACTCCAGAAGATCGGGAAACATACAGTATGTTTTATGCACTCAGTTTTTAGAATATTGAAAATCAGTAATTGCCACTGATGTTAACTTGGTTTGTGAAGACAATGTGTTTTTAACTTAAGCTAATAGCAAGTCTCTCTGTTACTTTATAATGTAATGCAGGGACTTAGATCTGCCAGTGACTGTGTTTTTATTATTAGGAAGCCATTTGGACACTATCGATCATTCATAAGCTTATGGAGCATAAATCCAAACAAATGCAAAGTACAGTTCCAACTTATTTGTAAATTTAAATAAAGCATACTGCCACAGCCAGATATAAATTGTCAGCTCTCAAGACTGTATTACATATTGCACAATATTTAATATTTCTTCCAAGCCTCAGCACTGGGAGATATATTCAGACCCAATGACTGTCACTTATAACTGTAAAGATAACCTTGAAATAGTGTCCCATGTCAAATGCAGTAAGTGGGCATTAAATTCAGAGAAGATATTTTTATTTTTAAATTGGGGAATTTTTAAGTTAGTCCCATAATTTTGATACCCCACATCATTTTTATACTCCTCAGGTAAGAACAGGACAGAGGAAGTACAGATGTTTGATTTCAGATTTAAAAAAAAAAAAAAAAAAAAAATTACAGTTTTCATCACCAAAATGGAAAAACCAATAACCAGCAAAAATATTTCATATGACTTTTCATTCTAGACGCAAGGTTTAAAGGAATTTATATAATATATATAAAAGCAATGGAAGTGAGGAATGAGAATTTCAGTCCTCAAAGCAGCCTTGAAGCTCCCATGCTCCCTGAATGCAGGAGGCTGCTCCCTCCAGCAGCAAAGGGGGTCACGTCCCTGGCCCATGGGGAAGGCTCTGGGGCTGTCCTACACCCCCCATTCAGCTGAGGTTTCATTTAGTGGAGACAGAACTAGCTCAGAAGTGTTGAAAGCACCAGGTCCCGTTTCAGCTATCAGCGTGGATGTGTGCTTTACTGCACTAGCACAAGAGAGACTACATACACCCATGTGGTGAGCAAAGCCCCTTCCTTCGCTACTCTTGCAGAAACCATTTGTTGTTGCCTTTCCATAACCATTTTGGATGAAATGCTGATTTGGGGCAAGGGTTTCCATCACCCTTGACCCAGGACAGTCCTGAACTCTGTCCCCCCCTCATAGCTGGCCAGGCCACCCCAAGCACAGCCTTTGGCCACAGCAGATCCTATGTAGGTTTCTTTAACCTGTCAAAAGCTGTTCTTCCTTGCCAGCTTTCTTCTAGGTGGCACTGTATTCATCTGCTGTCAGCAGAGGTTAGCACAACAAACCTTAATGACTAACACTGTTGGACAGAAAAATAATAATCTACAGCATACAAAGATCTCCTGTGGAAAAATAGAGAGTTCCCTCTCTGATGCAGCACTTTAGCAAACAAAGTTGACTAAGTCCTAAGGCTGAGGGGTTTACTTACTTCTTTATGTAAATCCTAAGCAGTGAAACTTCCTCTAGATCCAAAACAACAACAACAACAAACTTTAAGGATTATCTTCACAGGATTGAAGTAAATGAGTGCAGAGACCTTTCTCCTATGTTAGACAATCAACACAAACACTCAAACGATGCTCTGGCATCTTTCAGATGCCTGGAGCTTTGACAAAAACAGCAAGAGCCCAAGGGAGAACAAACTGCCTGATACCACTGGCAGGTGCCAGTGACAGGAGTGAACCAGAACCAGTACTCAGATGGTTACTGGGGGTGTGTAGGTAGAACAAACTTCACCAGAAGAAAGTAAGATTAGCCTTAATCCCATTCTCACTCTGATTTCATTATGTTACCCTTAGCCACATCAGATGGGGTGAAAAGACTTACTGAGCTTTCACAGTTATTGCACCCAAAGATCATTTGTGACCCAAGGCTGCTGCACTTTAGGGACACAGCCTAGTTCCCTGTCAGGTCAACAGCAAAACCCTCATTGAGTCCAGCAGGTGGAGAGAGAGAGGCCTGAATGCTGCCAGTGTCCCCTCTCTTGACCTGACCTGTGGGTGTAGGACACAGGCACCACCTCTGACCACCACCACTAGGCCCGAGATGTGCAGCAGCCCTGGAGCAGCACACTGATAGGCAGTCCAGCCTACTCCACATGTTTGTCCTGTCATCCTCCTCCAAGAAACCCCTTCCCATCCAGGACACAGTTCAGCAAGTGACCACCACCCAAACCTCTCAGGTTTTTCAAGAATCCGTTCATCCCATAAGCCTGGCGGCTGTGGAGATCCTTGTCTATGTGACCACATGGCTTTACATGCTGCTACAATACTCAGTAAAGCACTCAAGTGCTTAAGATTATGCAAGTACTTAAACTTGTTCTCCATGATGTCTGCCCAAACACTGAGAACATCAATTACTATTTACAGTGGCAATGGACTAACAATAATGCTTGGCTTCCAAGACTCGGCTTCCAAGACTTGATATATTTTAATATAATCTTCACCATCTAGTCTGTGTCACTAGACACGTGGGTATGCAGAGCATGGTTCAAAAATCCAGAGTTAACATATAGCTTTGTGTTTTAGTGGGCTAAAACACGTAATGAGACACCAGAGTTGATCTCCCTGCCTAGGACCCTTTAGGTATGAAGGGAAAAAATAAGAAATGCAATCCTGTTTCTTATCACAAGTAGGCTGTGACATGGAGCATGATCCAGGCCTTTGTCTTGACACTCACTGGCTCTGGAACAGACCCAAAGCACTTTTATCTAATTGAGAAAGTTGGGTTCGATTCTGTCTGCTTCCATGCCTGACATTAAATAATTCCATTCATAGACAAAGGCTTACACTGCATGTACTAACACATGGTGATCCTTCTCTTACCACATAATTCTGTGTTCATCTGTTCTTGTGTCTCAGCACTGCCACAGGGACCATCCACATAAGAAATCAGTGTTTTATTTACTCTATTGACCAGATTTTTAGCTTTGCTGTACGGTACAAATACAGCTTAAACAAGAACACAGGTCAGCATTACCTTCAAGTGGCTAGGAGGAACAGCGATAGAAGATAACACCTCTGACTTTTGAATTAGAACTGGTCAAAAGACTAAAACCAAAAATTTCTTTCCAGTAAACAATTCTATTTCAAATAAAGCATCACATAGCACACTTGACATTTTCAACATTCCCGGTTTGGGAAAAAAAAAAAAAAAAAAAAAAAAGCATGCTTTCAAAAACATGTCATAATTTGGGCAAAAAATATTACTGAAATATGGTCAAACTTCTCTTTCAATTTAAAACAAAATAGAAAGTTTCCAAATACTGAACTCCCAGTTTCCATATAGCACAAAATCAGGTTTACACTTTTTAGCACATCCACCATCAACATCACTGTACAAACATCACTCCACTGGCTCTGGAAATCAGAAGATCAGCAACGAGCACCATTGTGCTTACCTGCAGTTCCTCAGTATTCAGATGCCAGTGGATTTACTTGAAAGATACTATAAAACTGCAGAGACATGGAAAAATTTAAAACTTCTCTTGTTCCTTCTGTTACATATATTTTTGTTTGTTTCTCTAGGAAAAGCTATGAATCTTAGCAGCATGAGTAATTTCTCATTAGATTTTCCTTGCTATGGTACTGTATATTAAAGTACCTTTGGAGTATGGTGTTCATTTCTTTGGGGAGTGTAAATATCCTTGAGAACATGTTTTTCCACAAAACTTTCTGCTGGCAGGTCAATTTCCTGACATTTCTTCATTTCCTGGATTCTCTGTGCATAGTGAGTGTCACATACTTCAGTTCTGTTGATTATCATCAGCCCACGTCCTGGTTTTAGTGTTTAGGATTGTGCTGGGCCTGAGTGGATTTGATTGCTCTAAAAAAAAAAAAAATAATAAAATAAAAAAAAAAAAAAATCCCCTATCAGCTGTTGAAGTCAGTGGATGTATTTTCATCTTTTTCCTTTCCTAGAAACCTGCCAATTTTTGTTATTTCATAAATAATAATAATAATAACACTAAACAGTTAATCCTATTTCAGAAGCAGGTGATTGTTCCTTTTTTGAGGAATTTAAGATCAAAAGCAAATCACCACGGAGCTATTACCTGCAGATCCTTTCTTGGAGCTGGGAATGCCTACTGCCAGCCCTAGAAAAGTCCCTACTGGATTTATCAAAGAATAATAAACGTTATTATGCAGATGTTCTGCAAGGAGACTGAAGGAAAATATTTCATCTTTAAAAAAAAAAAAAAAAAAAAAGATAATTAGGATTGGGAACAGTTCTATTACACACTGTAAAAAGCCGCCTTGGCGACAGGCAGCAATTTAACCCAAAGATTAAACTTTCTACTGTCCCAGTTTTACATCTGAATAAACTCAGACATGGAGAGGTGACTTGGGAGATTGTGCTGGTCCCAGCTCCCTTTATCCCTCTGTTCCTGCTGAAGGAACATTACGAGATACAGCTAGCTCAGATGGAGGCAGCTGAGGGTACAGCCCCTGTGATCTGGAAATCACTGGGAAGGAGCACATCCCTTCAACATACAAGATCCTTGGGCACAGAGGATAATTGCTAATGTCAAGTACATCCTTGGCTTTTGCTGAAACTTACATAGGGTCAGCTAAATTTCACTGCAGCATTCCCACAGGCTTGCCAGAAGTCTCTGACACGTGCTCTGCAGAGATTATGTAGACAGACTTCAGAGATCAGGTCTGGGGACAGTTGAGAAGGCTGACAAAGAGAAGCTTGAATAATTCAGTCAACTGATTTGACCACACAAAATTCTGCTCTTTTTCTCCCCGTTTTCTGCTTACACCACTTCACAGTACGGCTGAGTTTTATGGGAAGGGGATTTGTTTTTGTTAAGTAATCTTTACGAGCTGTTGAATACACCGCTTTGCTTTGTTGCTGCAGTTACCCCTTGACAAGAACAGTTATGGCAGGTCAGTGGCAGGGAACTCGGCCAGCTTGAATATGAAATGCTTGTACTCTATAAAGGGAAGGGTGGAAACTTGTGAGTCCTGCATCCACTCCCGCAGCCCTGCGGGCGGCTGACGTTTCCATTCTTGGAAAGGTCAAATGCCTCGTAATAAGAGCATTACAAGCTCACAACCACACTCTGCGGAACTCAGCCTCAACCCCATAATTCACATTGCAAACATCACGGTATGAATGCAAATCTGCTGTCCTAAGGGAGCCACAGGCACTGTGAAAAAGTCAGGCTGTTTCATTCCTTCTTTTCCTGTCATTGCAAGGACAAAAACCCACACCAACAAAATTAATTTATTCCTCTGATGAAGGCAACAACCAGAAGAGGAAAGTGGTGTAAAAACCAAATGTGACCTTACAACATTTGTAACACACTGACAAGAATACAAAATGGCAAGAAGTCCTATTTTTAATAGCCATTATCCTGCTGCTGTTGGACTGGACTTACTTTTTATTCTACAGTATTACAGCCACTGCCTGAGTTCCACAAAACAGCAGAAAATAACCAAGGACAACAAATAAAGCAATGTCTAAGATGAGCTACATTTTAAGGTGTTGTGGACCCCCACCAACACAAAAGATGTTTGATTCCTTATATTTAACTGAGGAGACCTGAAATGTGCCCTCTCACACTTCTCTTCAGCCCTCTTTGATGACATGGCCGTAACCAGCTCACCCAGTACAAGTTCAGTTGGTTGGATTTTCATTATCTTCAGTCTTCACCCCAGAAAGCCTGCGTGTGCAGTTTAACAAGGGGGGAGACACGAATTCTCCTGGCCAGCTCCTCTTCTCCGCAATGCAGAGCGACACCTGAGGTTGGGCTCTCAGCCCTGCTGGCCCCAGGGCAGCAGCTTGGCAGCGCTTTAACCTCCCTGAACATGGCAAATAGTCCATTCCCTTTGGATGGTGGACTCTAGAAACTATTGATGATATACAGTGATATACATGGATGATATACAATGATATACATTGACGATATACAATGATATACAGTATCTGATAGGTCAGTACTCAGCATCAGTAGGGAGAGAATCAAGGACATGACCAGACCATAAGGTACAAAATCATGCTCAGGAACTGGAAAATTTTCCAGAGGTTCTGGATGCTCCTCAGTGCTCAGGACTCCTTTGACTATTTGACTCTCCTCTTGCCAATGAATGTATCCCAGATGTTAATGAGGAGTCGCGCTCTATAGAGAACTCTGCAGAAGGGCTGTAAGGCTGAGCTGTCAAGCTGTAACTCAGAGCAGCCTTCTGGCTCAGCCAGCTCTCTGCTATGATGAAAAACTGGAAAACTGCCTGCACCGCCCTAGTTGACAATATTCAACCGAAACAAGAAGCTGGGCTACCACCTGAAAACACCACAACTAGCCATGTCTCCCTTTTAATAAAATACCCTTCTAGGGCTCTAAACACCTTGGGGAGGCTGAAGTTTATATTTTTAAAAAATCTAGTTTTCATTGTACATCTGTGTGGTTAAAGCTAGCTGTAACTGATTCTGCTGAGGACCCCAGGTCGTGAAATGAAAGAAACAGAGGAAGGCAGAGCCAATATGCAAATAAACAGTGCAAATAGTACTTAAACACTCACAGAGACATGGTGAGCTTCAAAGAAATCTTTTCAAGATTAGCTTTATGGTCGTACATTGCAAATGAGCAATACAAAGAAAACACTTTCTTGGGGTCTGCAAGTTAAGAATACACGCAAAAAAAATCTTCAGATTAGTGAGATCTAACGTAGTCACTTGGAGCAGGAAAAATTCCTTTTTAATTACTCAAAAGAAAAACACCCAAATTAATAACCTCTAGGATAATAAATCAGCTGGTGTAATCACATTTCCATTATCCTTATTAGCTGAAGAGATTGGTAGATCAAACCCAAATTCAATCTGCCGGAAATAAATATACCATTATTTTTAGCCTCATTTCCCAAGACCGTGAAGTCAATGTACTTGGACTGTCTGCCTGTCTGCCCACTCTGATAAGTTCTGAACCTGCTGGCCAATTTCAACTTCATTTAATGAAGAAAGAAGTGCTTTCAGAGATGTTGAAGTCATATCTGTTTTGCGAACAATATCTGGATAGGAAAGTCCCTGAAGAATGCCCCCCCTTTGAAAGGCAGTAGCAATGCAACATCCATTCACTTCGTTTTATGGCGTGTGGATGGACACTTAGCACAAGCCTGCAGGATGGTCCATCCATGCTGTTGTGTCTCTAAATAATCATGATATGTGTTCTCTTTTGCACAGCTGGTAAGCCAAAACATATATAATAGGATACTCAGCTGATGCACAGATCTGTGGGAGAGAGAGGAAATATAGAAGGATAGATCAGGAAATAGCCTGGGGGCACTGCACGAAGGGGTCAAAGAAATATCCATAGGTAACTAAGGAATGAATACTTCCAGGATGCAAGGATAAATAAATAAATCCAGAAGAAACAGGCTTCATTAATCCCATGACCCCTGGAAAAACTTACTTACTAAACAACATACTTACTGCTAAACAACCTATTACTAATTCTTCACTCATCCTCATGCCAGTGCCCCAGTGGAACCACTCTCAAGCAATGCAAACTTCAATACAGCAGACTCGGTGATTGGAGCTGAAGGGAGTTCTCTGACTTGTGTTTTGGCTGCAATTGCCTGACAGTTTTTATACTTGGCATTTGGAAACATTTAAGCAAGGCAGGCAACATCCAGACACAGTTCTTGCTCCAGTCTGTAGGGCCACTGCCACCCAGCAGCCATGCAACAAGCCAGGAATGCAGCTCAAGAGCGGGAATGAGTTCACTGAAATGACGGGAACAGGCAGAGAAAAGACTTGGCTACTTTAAAATATATTTATCTTTCCAAAATGAGGCAGAGAGAACAGCCATCATTCACAGAACAGATTAAAAAGAAAGTCTGTCAAGAAGCTGACCTGGTGGAGTCCCCTCCTCTCTGCTCACAGCTGTATTGCAAACAGCTGAATTCCTTTATCCCTTCTTCCCTTAAATTAGATTTTGTGTGTGGCCTGTGACAAACAATTTAGCAGTTCAATTCATGCTTGTAGCATGCAATACACAGAAGAAAAATTCTGGCTCAAACAATTATTTGGTTAACAAACAGTTGAAGATTTCCATGCCACTTATTTTTAGTCAGTCAGGTCTTTTGTCATTGTCCCAGTGCATCCATTGCATATTTGTAATATTTGCTATTTGTTAAATATGTCAGTGACTTGCTTTATGACCATTCTCCCTTAGCTATTAAACCAGCGGTGGCAGAATAGAGCCAGCCCTGGATGCCCCATGCTCCCCACCTGACGCCAGCCTGCAGGCTGATGCTCCTGTCCCCCAGTGGTGCCCAGAGCCTGGGCTGCCCCCAGCCTGCGCTGCTCCCTGGCTGGGGCACTGGGATCGACCCTGCCTGTGAGACCCTGTCCTGCCACCCCGGGGAGCTCCACCTCAGTGATTAGCCCTTATTGCCCCCTGACATGTTTTGCCATGATTCTGTGAAAACGTATCAGAAAAATAATAATAATAATAAAAATAAAAAATAAAATAAAATAAAATTACAGCTACATGCACCAAAGTGAGCTACTCAAGCTTTTTGAGCCGTGGCAATTTCTGAATCTCAGGGGAAATTCTCTTTCAAGGCTTTAAAGTAAATTATCTAGGTGATAAAAATTCTTTACTTTCAGCACAAGGAACTGTGGCGTACGTCATTCGCCAGTATATCCATGGAGGCGCTGCATGCTGAAGTCCTATCAACACAGGATTATTCTTAAAAAGACCACTTACTGAGGAAGGTGACACACAGCAATATCAGCAAGCTCATAGTTACAGTGAGATCACAGCAAGGTTCAGAATTGCTATTAATAAACACAATCATCTCAAAAGACTTACTAAGTTTATTTATCCTCACATTTCTTCCAGGTAGGTAGAGTATCTGCAACTGCACTCTCAGATACAGCAGCTGTGACCTGAATGTCTCCCGCTTCATCTAGGTAAGAACCAGGCACCCAGGCGAGCTGTCATGCAATGCCAACATCTAAGCCCTGAGAGCAAAGATTGCAAGTGACTGCAGATGTATGTTAAAAAGAATCCAAGGGACAGACACACACACACACACACACACACCAGCTCACCACAGATGCACTCAGCTTCACTTCCTACTGCAAAGTTTTACCATTTAATAAATGCACAGAAACGTCAAATTTGCTGGATTTCACTGGTAATCAACTAATTTCATCCTTCTTCCAATCCTTCCTGGGGATTACAACATATTTTACATTATTGCTAAACTATTTACCCAATGGATACAGGTCAACATAGCCTTCTGTTTGCAAAACTCTCCTAAGGCCAAAAATAGGTTAGGACTAAAAATGGATATGCACCGCATTGGAATTTGAAGTAATCCGCCCCAACCAAGACCCAGTTGGTAACTCATGAGGTGTTACACTTCTATTTAGAGCAATAAAACATGATTTTTATTTTTTTTTCCTGGGCATTGACAATGACTACTTACTTTATGCACCAATTATATAATGTGAGCAGCTGATTACTAAGATGTTCTACATACAATATTGTGACAGTGTTTATGGCAAATATTGCAAAAACAAGGACCTGCATTATCCAGAGGTTGTGCTGTAATGGCAAGGCATGCTTTATATAAACACCCATGCCAAATTTTTGGGCACCTTTTTGGCTGAAGTAAACCAGCATACGAAGGATAATAATTGCTGCGCAGAAGCCAGCTATCCCTACAATCACTTTGATGTTTTCCATGGTCAGAGCACTTGTGTCTGATGGTACTGGACTTATACAAGGAAAGAAGATTCTTTGACCAGTCCAACAGGGAAATCACTGCCACAAAATATCTCTTAAAGCCATCACAGTAGGGAGAAGATGGCACTCACTTTGAATGCTGTATTATCCAAAGTAAAAAATGAGCTGCCTACAGGCAAGAAAACAGCCAAAAAATTGGGATCGTAATTATTATATGTAAGAAATAGTGTGCCCTGGAGACCTCCCAGGGCTTCCAGGTGCTCGCTCTCTATCACATCCAGATGACTCCCAGGTCACACCCAGTTTCCTGTACAATACTCTAGAGGCCACCCAGTTCTCCCCAGTGTTCTTTAGAGAGCAGTAGAGGCCTCCCACCATACCATACCTTCTTCCAGGGCCTCCCAGTGAAGTCTGGCGCACCCTGAAAGCCTCACAGTGGCCTAGGTGTGCTCAAACACTCCCTGGAGACCTCAGAGAGCTTTCTAGTCTGCTCTAGGACACACTACAGGCTACCCAGGGTCCCCCAGACAGCTCCAGCACAAGCTAGAGGCCTCACAGGGCTCTCCACTGCCCTCCATGTGAAATAAATGCCTCCCAGTTCACCCTGGAGGCCTCCAGTGGGCTTCCACATCACTTTAGATCCTCTGCAGGTCTACCAGGGCCACCCAATCCATTCCAGTCCCCCCCCGCAACCCCCAGAATGCCTCCCACTGACCTCTAGGGTGCCCTAGAGGACTCCCAGTGTAGCCCCGATGCCTCCTATGGCCTCCCAGTGCTCCCTAGGACCTTCCAGAAGCTTTGCAAGGCTTTGCCGTGGTACTGTAGCACCACCTGAAAGCCTCGCTGGACTCTCCACCACTCTCTACAGTACCCTAAGGGCATCCCGGTGCCCCCAAGCTGTGCTGTGGTCCCGCCTGGAGGCTTCCCAACACTCCCAGGGCACTCCAGCATCCACGACGAGTTTCCAAGTACACCTGTGAAGACTCCCAGGGTGCTCCACTACATGCTCAGGTGCCCTAGGAGCCTCCTATCGCACCCTAGAGAACTCACAGGGACCCTAACCCTAATTATGACCCTTCATATACATTTAGTTCATATAATTTGTATATATTAATTCATATGTAATTGTGACAAAAAAAAAAAAAAAAAAAAAAAAAAAAAAAAAATCAGGCTCATTTGCTTACCATTTTCCTAGTTCAACAGAACTGGTGATGAAAGGCTAAAAAAAAGTCCCAACCACCAGGAAAAAAAGCAACAATCACAGATAAGGCGATTTGCTCCGACTGGCCTGCATGGACACAGCAGCTGGTTGGGTTTCCCAAGCATTGGCCCATCACCAGGGGTGGAAATCCACCATGAACACAGAACAAGAACCTGTAAGAAGAAAGCCATCATTCACAAGCTCTCAGGGAAATTCTTAATAAGGACCTGTCACGTAGAGTGTATGAGAGAGATGAGCCTGAAACATGGACATAACTGCAAGTAGTATTGGAGTTTGGGCACCAATGGACCTTTACCACAACAGGCAAACTTCACCCAAGCCCAGTGCAGGAGGCAAACTCCCATGCGGTGCTTCTGCTCCCAGGGGGACACATTCCTATTGCATTTTTACTAACAACCTGCAAAGGAGGGACTGTGCCCTGCTCTGCCTGTTGCCACTCTTCAGTAATGCACAAGTGCGCTGTATCAGAGAGAATGGTTCCACAAAGCAGAGAAAGTAGGTGATGGGGAGGATGCAAATTCAATCCAACAGCACTGGAAGATACACAGCATTCTGGTGTCTACTTGCAGCAAATCCTGCAAGGATTCTTATAAATAATTCTTTTTAATTTTAGTAGGAATAACTTAATAGCCAAATTAGTTTTGCACAGATCATTGTTATGATGGGGTAGCAAGAAAAGGAGGGAATATGCTCCCTCATGAGCCTCCTGAAATAAAGTTAAATTATCAAAATAACCATTACCTGGCTGTACCCAGCCCTGAGGAGAAGTTTTTCGTACATTAGTGAATTATGTTTAAATTCCTCATTGTCACGGATGGAAATAATATTAATGAACCACATAGATAATATGGAACTTTGCACCCATCCTGGCCAGCTGCTTTCTCTATGGAATTACTGCGCTCCGTGCTGTATTAGTGCCCAAGCAGCCTGCTGGTGAGCTGAGTTCTCTCTCCACATTTAATTTAACAATTTCATGTATCATTGCCTGGACTTAATTTACTCTTGATCTTTAGCTTCTTAACAGAGAAAAAATACACTAATACTGTTGTTGTCAATAGATTATTCTATATATTTTTCTATTCCTCATGTGAAGATCTTGAAAGGACTCCTACTGTACTGCACATTGAGTCCCGCAGATGTTTTTTTATCTTACCTACTTTTCATCTCATTCTGTTGGAGACCCTCCCAGTCAGATAAAGGCACCAGGCCTCTGGATAAGCAAAAGCAATTTCTTTCACTTGGTTAGCTGCAGGACTTAATGCTATCAGCTGCATTAGGAGACAGAAGCATGAGGCAGGCTATCTGGGAATCAAAGTCAGCCAGAGCCACACAAATCCCTGCAGCAGTACCATGAGCTTTGAATAATCAATTGCACATTGCCAGGGAGCTTATATGTAACAACAAAAATATTTCTTGTAGCTTGCAAAGTAATAGGGGGACTGACAGTAGAGATTTAAAAAATCCTACAGCATCACTTTTTATTATTATTTGTAGGGTTTGAGATGAGAAAGTTGCAAATTTTTAGCAATCTGGATGTGAGACAGTTATTAAGGTGTGGATGTAAGTGACTATAAATGATATTAAAATGAGAGAAGTTGCTATTGGCCCTATCCAGGTGTAACTGGACAAAGGAGCTTCCATTTGAGACCAGATGTTCAACTATCTGAAACCTGAAACCATCCTGCTGAGCTTTTCACTAACTCAGTAAGGGCTTCTGGAGTAAGCACAGGGTCTAAGCCAATGCCAATCTGCTAAATGGTTGCCGAGTGTTTAAAAGGGAGTTGCCCACCACACCAGGAAGGTGTTCTGAAGTCCCAGACAGCAGCAGAGCTGTGCTAGAGGAGGTATATCAGCAGGCATTTAGCGCAGCAAGGCATTAGCTGTGTTCTCCCAGAACTCAGATGAGAGTTATTGCAGCAATAATGTGTATAGGCCCCTCTTCACAAGCCGTCTGCTCTAACAGTGCATTAATACATCTTCAGCACATGAATTGCTCAGCAGAAATGCAGTTTAGAAATTTTGCTGGGGAGGAGATAGGGTATGCTGGCCATGTCACACACAGCTTTTGCTTTTAAATCAAGCAGTTTGGTTCAAATCACAAATAAATGCAAGTTATTTTTGTCCAATGGCATTCAGTCAACACTAGTACATCAGCATCTACAATGAAACTGTCACGCATGGTAGATGTCTCAAAAGAGGAACCAAGGACTATTGAAACAAAATAAACCATTCATTTTCAATACAACCCAGAAAAAAATCAGGATTAAGACACAAGGATAAGGCAGGTCCACATATTGTTACTGTTGAAATATGTAGGAAACCAAGTTTAACAGTACTCATAATTTATGAAAGGCAGCAAATTTTCATTTAGCATGCCTTGTATATACAAGATAAAGGTACCCAGTTGTGGTCTGAATACTTCAAGAGGAGGAGACTCCTCTCTCTCTTTCCTCTTCTTTTGGAGGTTAACCGCCTCATTTAAAACATTAAAATAACCACCTCATTTCTCAATTTATTTGGAGTTTTGGTTTGGCTTGTGCATTTTTCTTTTTTACCTCTAGTCTCTGGTTCCAGTTATGTCCCCATTAGATTAAACATCCTCCATTGCCTTCAGGATAGATGATTTTCAGCTCAGAAGTCATCCACGTACAGTCACGAGCTTCAGTGTAAAAAATGGCCAAACAGTACTGTTAGCTATCCTGCTCTGATATATAGGTGAATAAAATATTATTCAGGTAAAACCTACAGCAGTGTTGGATTTATATTTTTTTTTCACTCCCTTAAGCTTCTGGAAAATTGAGCTGTTTTTCCCAACAGCGAGCATGCTGATAGAGCCAAAGAGCGCTCCACAGAATCCCTTGAAATTTGGAGCCCAGGCCAAACACCCAACTTGCCAATCTATTGTTTGAACTTAAAACCCTTGAACCAACTTAGAATAAACACAATACCTCCCAGAATAAACATCACAGTGGTTAACAAGAACGTGGAATGAACTGCAAAATAATTAAACTCCATGTGTCAATGTAAACCTGAGTGATTGCTGCAGCCCTCTGATTAGTTGTTCCCCCCTGCTCTGGGGAGCATTAGCATGAGAGCAGAAGATAACCTTGATAGCTTCAGTATATACTGAAATATCTGTTTAGCAGTGTGGGCGAAGTTATCAGACCAAAAGAGACTCAGCTAATTATCACAACCTGTTCCCCTCCTGCTGCTGGTACATCTGTAACGGCAGAGGTATGGTTTCCCCAAACAAGAAACCAACCCAGCCTTGTGTACTCTTGAGTGACTGCTTTTTGCTTGTGCCTTTTGAGGACGCTTCTTTAACCCACCTAGACACTACAGTAACTTACTCCACTCCACAGTAACTGCTTTCAAGATATTTGGACTTCCAAGTTATTCTTAAAAAAAAAAAAGTAAGATTTTGCATCTGTAAGCCAGTTCCCAGCCCTGCTGCACTTTTGCCATTTGCCTGGAGCACACCAAACCTAACATTTGGGAAATCATGCGTGTAAGTTCCCAAATAAGATGTATTTGTTCTCTGCAGCCCAGACTGGGCCCTTTTCCCTTTTCTGAGACACTCAGCTCCAGCCAGCTCACACACTGCAGGAAGACAACACAGGTCTCACTACCAAAGCAGATGAACTCTCCAGAGCTTTTCTAATTAGAGACACCAGCTCCATGCCAAGAAAATGTGCTTGCTGCAGCTTATTTTAGTTCTGCAGTTCTGACAAACCAGTCACTTTTCTTCTTACGATCATGTGTAATTGGAAAACAAACTTTTTCTGAATAATGAATGCTCAGAGATACCACTGCTCATGAAACAATGTATTTTCATGATAAAAACAATCTGCGAAGTGACACCTTAATCGTTACAGGGCTGGCTCCTGTGAATGAGAGGCAGAGAACGATTGAGGTCCAAAGGTGCCGCAGGAGCTCTCCACCCCGACCCCTGCTCAGAGCGGGGCTGCCCTCAACCTTAGATCAGGTCAGTTGGGCAGGGGCCTGTTAAACTTCGAGTGACTCCAGGGACAGAGGTGGCACAACCTCTCTGGGCCCCTGCTGCAATGTCCGACCACCCTCACGGTGGACAAGTTTCTCCTCTTTGACCAGAACTGGACCAGAAGGGTCTTTTGCCTTTTGCTGTGCAGCTCTGAAAAGAGTCCAGACCTTCCGTAATTTCCCTTTAGATGATATCACATTTAATATTTGAATTATTTGCTGCTGTCCATGCTCTAAGCTTTTTAAAACCAGTCCTTGTTTCCTTGTGAAATTACTGGGTAGAATCAGGAAGAGGAACTTCAGCTACATGAATGACTCCTGTGCGTGAAGATCCCTTCTGATCCCTTCTGCGGAGAGACTGGGGAACTGAGACCCTCAACCAAATAAAGCTGTAACAAAAACTCCTAAGTTAGTCAAAGGAATGAACTTTTTTTTTCCCCCCCTTTTTTTTTTTTTGTTTGTTTTTTGTTTTATTTTAACTTACCTTTCCTTTTCATTTAGTTTTGAGGGGTTGAAAAATGCATAGGAAAAAAAAAAATCACTCTTAGGAAAAAGAATTGACTGCTGTTAGCTTGGAAGAATTACCTTTTGTTGCATTACCAAGTCATGGTCTGCTGCATTTGGAAAACCATCCACAGAGAATATTTCACTGTATCGGTTATACCCGAGAACACTTTCTGGAATGCTCCAGGGAGGTTTCTGTTTGTTTTCAAGCAGGCAAATAATCCCAAAGCAAGAACATAAACAGTGGTTTCTTCTAGTTTTACTGATAAATTTGCAGATTTTGATGAGTAAACTGAAGGAAGAGATCAGAAGTAATATATTTATCTCTAAAAATTTTCAAGAATAAGTGCAATATCAGAGTACAGAGACTGTGGATAACCTAAAGACTTGACAGATGTGAGTAATTCATCAGGTCCTGCATCAGCAGCTTACTGTGATCCCACACTGTAAGTGGATGCAAATAGAGAAACAAATAATCAAACTGTTAGATTTCGTTTACTTTTGAAGAAAACAGGTTCACCATTTACAGTTCAGAAGAAGTCCCTGCGTCAAGCAAGTGACATATTTGTAGGGGGAAACTGTGCAAGAGTTTCCACAAGAGGAAAAAAAAGAAAAAAAGAAGAAAAAAAAAAAGACAAAAAAGAAAAAACACCAACACTTCAATACTGCTGTCATTTTACCACTTTATACCCATTTTACCTGAGAAGAAAGCTGATAGTTATAACAAGTTCAACTGTAAAATATCCAAAGCAGGATTCAACTAAGCAAAAATCATTCTTTTATAGGGTTATGGAACACCAAGATCAGAACCGCAATGCTATAGGTACTGCACGGACGCACAGTGACAGCTAATTCCTGTTCCAAGAGCCTACAAGCCAAATAGTCTTCTTTATCTAATGATGGGAAAAATGAAATATCACTATCACCACTTCACCAGCAAAAAGCCAAGCACAGAGATTAAATGATTCAGCCAAGCACTTAAGATTGTGCTTTTACTTTTCAGAAGATTAAAAATTAAGAATGTCGGGAAGGTCACGCAGAAAATCAGACTGACTCATGAACTGAGCTGAACTCTGGAGTTTCCCAAGTGCTCAGTGCGTGCTGTAACTCTGCACCTTTCTCCATCTTCTCTTCCCGGGCTTTCCTGTCTTGCATCCTAAGGTTGTAAAACCAAATCCATCCAAGTCAGAATAAAAACTAGAAGAATATTTTTTTTCCATTTTCATTGCCAATAAAGGCAATTTTTTGACAATAGAAATACAGCAAACATACCTAATGGAAACTTAAAGCTCACCGCTTTGTGAGCTACTCAGAGCAGGCTCATGCTTCTCACTGTCCAGTTTTGGATCAATGACTTCAACCTTAGGCTCTCCAAGGCTCAAATTTATGAAATTAGTGAAAATTTGCATTGCTCTCAGGACTTAACCAGCCTCCACAGAGGCTGGTCCTTGCTGAAGGGCGCTGTGAATAATTCACACGTTGGTGTTGATTTTCCTAAATCTCAACCTTACCTCCACAGTGAAAGGGGCACAGAACAGCACAGGAACAATCCCCCAATGTAAAAGATGACCCATCAGGAGTGAGAAGATTCAGATTTTCCCTTCTGCTTTCACAGTGGGACAGAGCCAATATAACCATGGTCAGTCACCAAAAGGATCATACAATCCTGCTGCGGCCTTTGGGCCTGCTTGGCCACCCATCTTACCCTAGAAAGGGCCAATTCAGGAAATTAAACCAGCAGAAAAGCAACTACAGAGAAAGCCACTAGCTTTACCATGAAACCCTCTATTGGACTTCCCTCCCCTCCTGGCTCCCGCCTCCACACCAAGGCACAGGAGGACACTGTACCCACACACTTGCAGCTCCATGAGATTCATCAGCTTAGCAAAACACACAGTTAACCAGTGTTATTTGTAGCCAAAACCAAGCACAATTTATAATTAACACCTTTCATGTTAACAGATTGTAGGCAGGGGATTAAAAAAAAATCAGTTGCATACCTAAGCACATATGCATCCCACCTAAATATGAAGCATTTACTTGAAGTGTAAAATGCCCCCAGCCCACAAACTGCATACTTCCAACTACAGAGTGGGAGAAATCCGAGGTGGGCTGAGCCACAGCCCAGCTGTGCATCACGCTCTGCTTCCTGCAGAGCCGGCCCAGAGGGATTAAGCACCCATTTCCTTCAATAAATGCCAAACCTTAGGTGAGATGTACCCAAACCTTAAATCTGTGTTTTCAGTGAACCAAGAGACAGAAGAAATATCATAGATGTGCATGCTGTGTGGCATGTCAGGAAGCTTGAGGTGTCCAGAATAACTCCTACCATATCTTATTGAGACTGTTTTAGCTGTTCACTTGGGTTACAGGAATGCCCTGGTGAAGCTCAGAGCCATTTCATGCCTGTGGCTATGGCTGCAGACTGCACCTGTTCTGAAGAGACAGACAACACGAGACAGACACAGAAGAACATGCTTGTGCTTGGCCACCCACCACCATAAAGTCACAGAGGTCCCCTGGGCCAACGCTTGTACAGGGGACACCAAAAGGCATGTGAACTGTGCTGGCTTCTGACTCTCAGTTGCCTCAGTTCACTTTCTGTGATTTGGTCTCTGTGACTGTTATTGGACATCAGCCTTGGAGAACCACCGCTGCCTGTCCCAGCTGGGTAAAACCGCGGGGCCTTGGGGAGATGCTGCGGCTGGAGCACACCTGCAGCCCTCAGGCACCAGCCTCCCTCCTGCTCTGTAACCTCGAGGAGAGCAAGAAGACCAGTGCTGAGAGCTGCTGCAGCCAGGCACCTTCCCCCCGTGAGAGCCGATGATTTTATCACACCTACAGAGTCCCATGGGACCAGTCCGTGCCTGATGGTGATGGTAACAGGAAGGTGAAAAGCAGGGAGGGAAGTTACACTGAGTAGGTTAAAATTATCTTATTTCAGTTGATTATATTCCTAATTAAATCAATAATGAGGAAAACAAATGCTCAAGCTTTTCCTTTAAAATCAAAGGCAAGGCCCTGCTCTAGCATCCGTTGCAGCCACCAGTAGCTCGGCAGGAGTTAATAATCAAGCCTCTTAGCCACTTCCGGACTATTTTAAGAAGTTCAGCTGTTGATTCTAGCAGTCTGTCAAATCTCAAAATATTGCTCTTATCTCTCCATCTAAAACATATAATGTGAGGTAAGGAAAACAGACTTTCTCCCACTCTTTTTGAGCTTTAACTCCATGAAAAAAGTCATTTTCCCCCAGACCTTTGCACACTCCTTTTATACGTAATGCACAGGCTGAGACACTGACCCTGAAACAGCTCCTTGTAGCACAAATCCAGCAGCAGTACCTGACAGTCAGAGAGCAGCTTTCACGATTCACCATCTGCTAATAAAGGATTGTAAATCAATCAATAGGTCAAAAGATCTCACTGCTGGATGTTTTTGTGGACCTGATTAACGCAACGATAAGGATTAATTTATTACAGGATCTGCTAGAACACTGTTTATAAGAAATAAGTTGTTTAAATTAAAAGAATAAATCTCAAGTATTTAGATAGATATAAATTGTGTGCGTCTGTGAAGATGCAGGACTAGATGGAGCCCGGTTCCAAAGAGCTGCAGAGTGGGGTTGCTCTGTGCTACGCGGTGCTGCTGGGCACAGCCAGCCCTGCAGCCGAGCACCTCTGCTCCGCAGCGTGCCCGAAGCCCTGCAGCAGTGTGAGCAGCCCTGAGCTGCGTCCACCAAGCACGCCTGTCAGCACGTGCTGTATGTACTAGTGCTGGTAATACCTTCTGGGTTAAGTCTTAAAACACGTGCTTGGGAACGGCTGCAGTGCATTTCAGTCTGCTGAGCGAGAAGTGGGGAGTTGTGCCAGAAGGCTGGAGGAGAGCAGCACAGACCTTTCCTCTTTCGTGTCCCTTCACTGGTGGAAAAGCAGCACTGCTCTGCTCTGAGCAGAGGCTTAGGAGCCTCTAGGAAGTAAAATGTAATGAAGAAAACACTGAATAAGGCACTTTGCTGGCCACCAAGGAGTCTGCTGTGTCACTGTTCCCCCGAGGGCTCGGCAGCAAGCCGGTGAGCAGAGGCAGCGTGTGGCCCTGGGTGGCTGCACCAGCACTGCACCCACCAGGCACAGCTCCAGCAGGACCGAGCTGCAGAACCCTGCCTGGCTTTTACCTTAAACCAGCTGCAATCCAGATGTGCCTCGGCAGCCACTGCATCGCTCTGCTCAGGTTCCCAACCTCCAGGACTCATCTCTGGCAGGCCACAGCGCTAAGCGAGCAGGCGCCGGTTCTGGCTGAGTTGCTGAAGCACTTTGGAAAAGCCTTTCCAAGCACCTCGCTAAGCCTGGGTTATCTACCACCACCCAGGGAAGCGCTGAACTGTAGTATTTAGAGACACTCGTGCAAATAATGATATTACTGTCAGCAGTGCAGGAACAGCATGTGGCCACGCACCATGAGGAGCAGAAGGAAAGGACCTTTCCTGTTAATTCCTCTGCCTATAGGAAGAGCAGGTTTCCCCTTGTGATCTAGCTCCAGCCTCTCACAAGCCCTGAAGATCGCGTGGCAGCCAGCACGAGTGCCACCCATCATCACTGTGACTCCGGGGGGCTCAGGAGCCACCCGTGCCAGGAGGGAGATGGGTGGCCGAGCAAAGACAGCTCACCCAGGGAGGTGGTGGCAGGAGGAGCACGGTGGGTCCCGTGGGCCCCCAAATGCACCCAGGGTGGCACAGCTGCAGATCGCCTCCGGGGCTCATAGCACAGCAGAAACAAAGCGAGGGCCACTGCAGCATGAAGAGATTGGCACCTGCCCAACCGGGCTGCCACTTAATGGACTGAGTTCAGGTACACAGAGCTGGTCTAGGAGCGATCGATATTGTACAGAACAGCACGACGCAGACATTGTCTCCAGCCAATTATGCCGCGCTCTCCGTTATACAATATTCATTTCAACGTTACCCTGAAAGGAGGAAGCATGGCAGGTCAGCCAAGTAAAGTGACAGCCATTGCTGTAAAACCCAGTCCTCAGTGCTTGGAAAACCTCTGTGGACACAGTGCAAATCCTTATAACCGGACCCTTACAAAGCGCGGTTCCAGGAAATCCATTAAACCTTCTCTCTGTTCGTCACCGCTGCCATTTCCACTTGCCAGTGCCATGTGTGCATTTCAGGCTCTGCTCCACAATGAGCAGAGCATCTCCCCATCCCCTGGGCGCTCAGCCCAGCCCTGCCGTTAGCAGCACGCCCCAACTCACCCCTCTCTTCCTGACCACAGCACAGGCAGTTTAAGGCAACATCAGCACCAAGTTTATCCACGCCCAGGTCCCCGATGGTATGTGCACCCAGAGCAGGGCAGCACCGCGTGGCAAGCTCTATTATCACAGCACTGAGGGCAAAGCTCTGAGCCCAAGTGCTCGTGCCTGACCCAGCAGCGCGTTCTGTCGTCACAGCATCCTTCAGCTGTTTGCACATCAAGTTACGCTCTGTGAAATGCCGTGATCATCCTCGTCTCCCAACATTCATTCTTCTCTGAGGCTGATGCTCCTCTCACAGCATCTTCAGCTCTTGGAAATTTATGTTTAGTCTCATACTATCTGGCATCTGTTTTAAAACCTCAGTGTCAGGAAAAAAAAAAAAAAAAAAAAAAAAAAAATCAAATATTTAAATGACTCCATGTGGGTGCAAAAAGACCCTCAATTATTTGAAACCCATGATTCACAGGCTTTTACAGGCAACTGGCCAGCACAACACACTGTTGCAGTGCTCTGTGCAACACCTCAAGGTGCTTCTCTATCCCAAATAATAGGAAATTAATGTTTGCAAAAGGCTTTCAAGTGTTCTCAGGCAGCAGCTTTACAGGAAGCAGCAGAATCCGTATTATTTATATAGATCTCCTTATTGCAAACTAGAACTCCACACTATCACTGTAATAAAACGTTACCCAGGAGACCATCAAAAAACCTGAACAAAATCCCGTAATACACCAGGATGAAATGTGAACACAAGAGGAAACAGGCTTTCAGATCATTTGCAGTTATCCCTGGAAAATGAGACACCTCTACATTTGCTGTGCATTGCAGGGGTCTGGCAAGTAAGCAGAGCGCTCTGCAGCAGTTGCAGGACTCTTTAGAAACAACCTTCTCCTTTTCACCTATTGTTCTGGGTTTAATCCCCCCTTCCTTCTCTTTTTATTTTTTATCTTTTACTGATCTGATGGGCAGAAGGGCGAATATGCCCCAGTGGCTTAGGCAATAAGAAACGCCAGGGATGAGTAATCTTCATGCAGAAGGTCCTTAGAGGTTTGTGAGGCTGCAGAAAATTTGACTATGCGAAAGGAAGAAGAAAACCAGAGCAACCAAACAGTGTCCCCACACACAAACCTAGCGGGGACAGATTGAGCCAAATCCCTCCTGAAACACTGGTGTACTGCTCTGCAAAGCCCCCAAACCCACACCGAGCCCTTTTTAAGCATCCGGGTACAGAAATAGCCGCAGCAGCACGTGCTGCAGGAGCAAAGCCAAACATTCCCTGTTTGCACTGTGCCCTAAGGGCTAGCAGTTTCTACCTTTTGCAGTTTATAGATGCACGTGATGGAGAGGGCTTTGCATTTGTTTCCTCACCTGCTGCACTGCCCTCCTGCTGCCTATGTGATGGGTACCGGTGCTGCTGGCCTGGCCGGTCACTTTGCCTCTGCCCAGCCCTGGTTGCAGGCTCAGGAGGCAGGCAACAGCCAGCCAAGGCTGTGAACAGCACTCTTGCACCTACTGACAAGGTGGCTTTTTGTATTTTTAGGCACAGGCTGCTTGAATGCAGTTCCTCGGAGCTGGCAAAGTGCTCCCCCTGCTCCTGCTGAGGCTCGCTCCCCCTCTGCAAGCGAGAGATGCTCTCCCCGGAGGAGGATAAAAGCCAATATTATTTGCGCTCTCTCTGAGGAAGCTGCAGAGTGAAGCTCATTAGCATTGAAATAGAAACCCAAACCGGGCCACTCCAGTCCTTCCTATTTGTAGGAGCAATAATTCTCCATAGGTGCTTAAACGCATGCAAAACGGACTGCTGGCGAAATCGCCTCGCTTCAGACTCGGAGCTGTTTGCCGCAGCTTCAGGCACCGGGCACCTGGCCCCTGTTTAGCGTGCTGGGCCAGGCTGGCCCAGGGCCCCAAAAGGTGGCACCAGCATTTCACACCCTTATCAAAGTTTGGTGACCTCCAGCAGAATCAGCAGTCGGCACCTCGGTCAAGCTCAGAGACCCCGAAGAGCAGCTGAGCTGTTCTGTTACTAAAACGAGCTGGGGAGCAGCTAAGCTGGGAGCCTGCAGGCAGGGACACCGCAGAGCCACCCCTCCCTAGGGCCAGCACATCCTGCCCAGGCACTGCCCTCAGCAGGAGCCCCGGCCTGGGTCAGGAGCCCCCTCGGCAGCTGGGCTGAACCCTTCCGAGGCACTCACAGCGCGGGCAGCAGCTGAAGATGCTGGTTGTCACCAGGGAGTGCTGTAATTTAAAGGACAGCGCATTTGGCAGTACTGCTGGGACTCAGACCTCTGGCCAGAATCCCTTCTCCGATGACAAGCTACCTGAACAAACAGGTCTGTGTTATTACTTCTCAGCAAAAATGTGAAGAATAGGTGCCCAAGGAGACCCCTGAATAGTTGATACCAACTTGGTAATACATTTGAAAACTATAGCAAAATCCATCTGAGGACTGTGGATGAAAAGCACAAGCCATTAATTTTTTTTAAAAAAGGTATCTGGGAACTAAAGTCCAGTCAGTCTGAATCTGTGCTGGGCAAAAACCTGGTGAAGAGCAATATGGCACATAAACCATTATGTGGGAAAAGGTGGGGGCACCATTAGTGCATGTCACGTCATCCTCAACCATGGAAAATTAAGCGTCAGACAAATCAGGTATTTAAATTGTGTCAGCTCTGTTTGACAAGAGCCTGAAGTGCAGGAGCCTGAAGCTGACTTTCAAGAGCACTAGATTTTCAATCTAAAAATACTTTATACAAAACAAAGGCTATGCAAAATATTTTAAAACTAGCTTTCCAATAGGCACTACATGAAAAACACCATTAGCCAAATAGTTTCTATCCTTGACCCAACCCTGCTCAGCACATTCCCCAGCTACCTGCAAAACACACGAAACCACAGCATTAACGATGGGGGCAGATCTGGAAAGCTCGGTGACACCAGCTCATTCAAGCAAAGTGCTCTGAATAGCCATAACTGGCACGTCACCTATCTCAGCACCAGGTACACAGGTCACTGACAACAGAGAAGACAGGATTTTTGTCATCAGCAGTTAAGAAAAAGAAATGGGAAGGTCTGCGTAGAGCCAGCCACACACCCTCCTAACGGGAAGCTGTTACTAAGAGGGTCGAAGCAATCCAGGGATACAGAAATAGGAGATAAACCAGCCAGCTCAGGGAAGCGGTGCTATTTTGGTATCTGAAGTCCAAGAAACCATTACTAAAAGCTGTGAGCAGCTCTGGTGGCCATATTTTAAGAATAGTCTTGAACATGTATGAAGGATTCAGACGAGACTCTGGAAAACTTGCCTTATAGTAAGAGGCTTTCAAATCTCAGCCTGTGCTCTTTTCCCAAGTGGTGGCAGGGGTAATTCAGCCGCAGTCTACAATTAGGTCCCAGAGGAAGAAACTCTGATAGCACACAGCTCTTAGCCTAGCCAGAATGAATACACTGCAGAAGTAGTAAATGAAGTAAATATTTTCAAGCAGAGGGCAAGTAGTCATTGGAAGCATAGCCGTGGGATATGATCGGCTCTAAGAAGCTTAGCAAAAAGCTTGGGTGACATGCGGAGCAAATGCCAGCACTCAGGCAGAAGTTGGAGCCCACCTTCCAGCTTGGACACCTACACACGGGAGGCTCTGGGTGTCCTGCAGGTGAGAAACCACACAGCTGTGCTTATATCACCTCCCCTGCAGCCCCATCTCTGTCCCATGTGCTCCAGCATCCCTTTAATCCCCTGAAAATGAGGAGAGCAGCAGTTGGAAGACTTCAAGGAGAACGTGGCTAGTCCTCAGCCCTGGTGCCCGGAGCATTGACGCACTGCGCAGAGGGCTCCTCAGGGCAGCCCCAGGTGGGTGCGTGAGGTTTGCTTCCAGCTCTGCCGCTGCCTGCCAGAGTGAGCCACCACACAGCATCACCAGTTCGCCTTTTCTCATCTTTGTATGGTGCCACGTTGTATGGCATCTTGAAGGGAGGCAGACGAACATCACAGCCATGGCAGGTGACCAAGGCACTGCAGCCACCGACCCCAGGACCCAGAGGAGCACAGGCAATGTGAGCACAGCGTCAGGAAAAGGGACAGAAATTGGGATGTGTAGAACAATTTTAACTATGTTATTCCTATCTAAACTTTTTCCTCTAATAATGAAGTCTAGACCAGTAATAATTCTTAAATAAGATCAAGATGTCAATGGTATTAAAATAATGTTCTTGGCTTTATATCTGTAAATATATACACATATCTATATAAAGGTGATTTTCCTTTTTGCCCATAAGCAAAATTTTAATCACAACATCACTGCTTCCTAACCTTAATAAGGACTGTCAGTGCTTATGAGGCACCATTATTTTAAACAGAACAAGGTACATGTGGTTTTCTTCCCATGAATGCAGAGACAACACCTGCAAATGCCGTGCTCATCAGAGGAGGGTACAGGCACACGTAGCTGCTTCCATTGGGAGCATCCCTGCGCCACTAACCTCAGCTCACATAGCAGCAGTCAAGCACCCACCCAAGCCCAAACCTGTGAGTCAGAGCCCTGATGCCACCGCACGTCCAGGTGGAGGCACCTGCTTCGGCCGTTTGCAGTACGGAGGATACTGAGGTCATTCAGGTTTTATTCCTGTAAGGGGACTTGTGCACAGCACAAAGACGTGGTGTTGCTGTACCTCTCTGCTGAGACCATCACAGGGCGCGGTGGAATAAGCCAGCAACCACTGCCTCCACCGACAGCCGCTGTGCAGAGTGACCACGCTGTGGGGACAAACCGGTCAAAAAAGAAATTACAGAAGCCTCCTGTAGTGGAAAGCCTCACTGAGTCACCGCAGATTGCTTTAGAGAAACCCGTAATCACACAGAAAAAGCAACCTAATGAAGAGCTGGGTTGCAGGCAGAAATATTCTTTTATTCATTAGCAAGTCCACCGGGGTCAAGTTATCATGCACAAGTGGAACACAGAAGGACTCATCAAGCCTTTACACCTAATTATACAGAAATGAGCTCCCACCTTCACTCACATGACTGTTGTGCTTTCCAAAGTGTCACAAGCACTTAAATCACACCTCGTGCGCTCGTTAGCTGGTAGGGCCCAACACGTGGCCTGATTACAAGGAAGACAAGAACGCGGCAGACCCCCAGAACGATGAGGCGAGGTTGCAAAGGGGGAGGTATCGTAACAGCGGTTTTAATTCAAGCCTGGAATTTGATAGAAAGATTTTAAAAACCACACACACACTGGCACTGCAAAAGAATATATTGTCAGCATTAACAGAGGCTTGCAGCATGAGACCTTTTCCAGGCAGAAAAGACTCGTTACAATAAATGTTCTAAAAAATTCAGCATTCACATAAGAATCCGTGTGCATCCATAAAATAAGAGAGGGGTGCAAATAGATTAGGTTTAAAACAATCTCAGGAAAAAGAGAACTCTTTCACTGAAGTTCCCGTATCTTGTCATCTTAAATCACCTCAAAGAGCATCCATACAATCTCAGAAATCCTATTATCTCCCTGTTCCTATCATAAATTCGCCAGTCTTTTTTGATAAATTACCGCCTTCCTATCATATTATTTCCTTACTAAAAATTACAAGTCAGAGTTCTTAATTAAAGTGCACACTAGCAAATTGGAAGCCTTATATTATAGAAATAAGAATTGGAATATATGTGTCTGAAGTAGAAATATATTACACACATGTATAACTGGGATCATTATGTGCCGTTACCAAAAAACAGCGCTATCATTTCTTTAGCTCTTAAAGAGCCTGTTGTGATCTGTGATTCATGCGTTTCCAGGAGCCATGCTCGACTCCCAAAGCTCTATTCATTTTTTCTGGTTAAAATAGATCACCTGTGTGATAAATTATTCTGGAGCAGTTATTCTTGTGTGGATGCTCTCCGTCTGGAATGAAATACTTTATTATTTTGATTTAGCTTTATTCATAGGCTTGTACCTCTAAGCATTCCCCTAATTCCAGGTACAGAAATGGAAGAGTAACAAAACCAGCAAACCCAGCTCCAGCCTGCACAAGGGATTAGGGTCCAAACATCCTAACAGGGCTCAGCCCGAGGACCCAAATGCTGCATTTACATGAATGCTCGTAAATCAGAGCCTATCGTGTGCCAGTGCTGCCTAGTAAGAAAAAATAAATAAATAAAATAAAATAACTTTATATTTTTTTCTTTTTCAGAATTACTAAGAACACTGAAATATATAGAACGAAATCCATAATGCTACTTGACAAAAAAAAAAATAACCTTAGAGAAAAAGATGTTTCTAGAACAATACATTTCAAGGAGCACTGTGAATCTGCAGCACATCCCTGGTCGTGCAGGTCGATGCCATCAGACATGTTGCTCTGTCAAAACGCTTAAGGATAAAAAGTGGCACTTTGATATTGTGTTAACAGCCTGAAAAGGGAAAAAAACCCTCTCTCCTCACCTGCCAGCCCCACAAACTTGGTTTCACAATAGCTGTTCCCATTCACCTCTGCTCCCATCACTCCTGACCTGACTTATCCTCCAAGAAACCTTTGTTCTGTTTTAAGTTGAATCCATTCACAGCATAGCCACTGGTGCTGATGCACCAAGAGCGTGGGATGCTGCTGCTCGGGAGCAAAGCAGGGGGCAGAAGCAAGGGATGGGTAAACCTCGAGATCCCCGAGTCTGAGCACTGCCACCCAAGAGCCTCCCTCTTGCTTCAGTAGAAGCTTGCATTACACACAACTCAGATGCCACAAATTTGGCATCGCTGAAGAAGACCTTTAACAACAATTACGTTGCTGTTGATGGATGTTGACATCATTTCAGGGAGTGACTGATCTAGCCAAGATAAGAGGAGCAAAGAGAAGACTGTGCAAAGTCTCAGCATATAAGCATTTCATCACTATTTGTCTTCATTTGAATAGATTTTTGTAATAAACTGGGTGAAGAAAGTGTGCTCTGAGGCTGGAAGCTCCTCTGGCTGCATGCATCACACAGCAGACCCTGAGACATAGGCTGACATGCACTGCGTGCTGTACTGCTAGAAATGCCTGAAATCCAAACAGATTCCCAAAATCTGACCAAAAAAAATCTTTCCTTGGAAAGCCAAATGGTCAGGATCAAGACCAGCAGCCACCAGTACAACTGGAGGGGGGTCAACGGGGTAGCTCTCAGCCAAGTTTGCCATGAGAACATAAAATCACTGCCCTCCTACTTGCTGCGGGTCATGTTTCCTGGCTTCAGGCAGCACAGCCAGCCCCATGCCTAACGCAGAGGCCAAGTGCTAGCATTCTGCTTGTGCCTGTCTGATGTAAGTGAAATATCTGCTACAGCATCCACTCCAGGTCACTCCTGTTGCTCAGAGATGCTCCCAGATGACACTGAGCTCCTGCCTGGCAGTGCTGCAGTTTTGTCCTGGTGCTACATTTTGGACCAGAGATGTTCAAGTCCCCATATTCCAGCAATGCCCAGCCACATCCCCAGGTCTCTGACTGCTGCTCCAACCCCATGAACACGCTCAGGTCACCAGCAAGGGCAGCAGCATCTGCCTCAGCCCTGTAACCAAAACATGGATTCATCGTTTCTTTATTAACAAGGACTTTGGCAAGAGTATACTCAGTCACGTACAGGCTTGGGCATCAGCAGCTCAGGAAAAAAAGGAAACCCAAATGGCCCAGGAAACAAATGCTGGCAGGGAACCCACACACCAGGTTTTTTTTTTCATGAAGTGTTGCACACTGTAGATACAACTTCTGAGGCTGTAAGAGTGCACCTTGCATCCTCACCTGCCCCTAAGCAGCAGCTGAGTCACAGCCATAGGTAGGTCGGGCTGCAACGCGCTGCCGGCTGAAACAGGCTGAGCAGCGCCAAGCATCCCCACAGGAGATCAGCAGCCAACTCACCTCTCTTCCCCAGCCAGCGAAACCGAAAAGCCCAGCCAGGAGCTTTATAGCCTCTTTATTTCTAAAATAAACAAAATGGAAATAAACTTTATGACGATGTTAACTAAAGCTTTCTAAAGTAAAACTTCCATTAAAAAGGGAGGGGAAACGCTGGTGTTTTGACAGCCGCTGCGTCTTCCACCGTACGTGCACTTAGCACATCCTGAAAACCCTCTGGAGGACACAGTGCCTCCTCCCTGCCCTAGCCCTGCACCCCTTACTCTATTTAAGATAACACATAAGGATTGTTGTATGCAAAGACAGGCCAAAGACAGGCTTGCCAGCAGACCAAGCTCCTAACAATCTAGTTGTACACTGGAATAATTAGCGCAAATTAAGACATGTTTTGCACACAATAGTACAAGATATTCCTTGTACGGACAAAGCACGTAAGAATGGTCACAGGGATGGGAAGGAAGGCGGCAGAGCAGCGTGAGGGCAGCCCCTGAACCAACCCAGAGGAGGAGGAAGGGCTGGAGCTGCCAGCCCCAGCGAGGGCACGAGCAAGCCCCCAACTTGCTGCCCTGGCTGGGGGAGCCAAAGGCCATCGTAATCTTTCCCTTCAGCTAACACGGACAGCAGCATCCGCTTAGCAGTTAAAACGCACCAATTATACCGGTACTTCTGTAACAGGTTAATTTAAGGGAGAAAAAATGGATCTTTACCTCAGCGCCATCGAGCACAAAGCAGGGTAATGAAGAGTTATGCACATTTCCTAGGCAGCTGCAAACACTTTTTTCATGGGTCACACAAAAAATTGCTCAGAGAAAAAAGGTGCACATTAAATTGTTCTCGATTAATTTTGACTGCTTTTGGACCACTGTTTAAGAACAGAATTTTAAGGTTTTTACTTAAAAAAAAAATTGGGGACAGGTTTTCCAAATGGTTCCAGATTAGGCACTGAAACTCTGTTTCCATCGCAGTACTTCAAGAAGTAGACCATAGCTAGGAACCACCACACAGCTTCCTTATCAGGACAACCCCTCCTCCCCAGACAGCCACCACATCAGGAGAAACCACTTAGTACTTCTGCAACAAGCACCCTTCATCCCACTTTGATCCGTCCCTTCCCAAGGCAGGACCTTTAGAGAACAATACCATTGTTGATAAGCATTTGTGTTTGTTTTTTCTAAAAAATCAATTATATGAATTCTTGAAAAACCACCAATTAAACACGTCATTCAGATGAAACTCAGAATAGAGGGGGAAATGTGTGTTGAAAGCGATAACAATTCCACTTGGTTGCCTGTATTTTTCCCATGCTGATTCTTACCTGAGGATGGCACAGTCATCAAAAAGGTTGGAATAAACTTGTTCTTCTGAAAAGAGAAACATCAAAAAGATCCTATCAGTAATAGAGACAGCCTTCCAGGAGAAATGGGGAAGAAGGGAGGGGAAGGAGGACCAAAAAACTGACTAAGTGCCTCATCTCTTCGTGATATAATTTCTGCCTTTAAGGTATTTCTGGTACCACAAGGTCCCACCAGAATACCCAGAAAGCATGAATCTTGCTGCTGGGCCCCACACGGGCTTCACTATGGCAGATCACAGCCAGACGCTCCCTGCACCCAGCAGGAGTGTTGCTGGCATGGTGGACACGCACGACAATTATTTCTGCTCCAGAAGCAGCTCAAAGTCTGCTCCAGCTCATCCCACTGGGAAACCCACCTGGAGCCCTGCTACCCCACACGCTGCCAAAAGCCTGAAATTCCTCCTCTGCCGAGCCTGGAGTTATTTTTGGTGCTCCATGACAGCATGACCAGGTCACCTCTTACTCACTCCCCAATTGCTCTGCATCAGGACAGCTCCTTCAGGTTACTCACATCCTGCATGAGCAACCCTGTGGTCCATCCAGTCACACCTCCCAACCCCTGTGATGAGTGACAACCTGCTCAGACCATGCCCAGAACTCTTCTCCTGCCTCCATCCCTGCGAGGCAGACAGCCCTCAAGCAGCTTGGAAAACAGGGTGTAGCAGCCAGAGATGAGATGTAAAAGCTGTCCAAACCAGCATCAAGCAACTCTGAAGAAAGTAGGTCCACATGAGCCCACCATCAACTGTGGTTTTTGGAGTATCTATCAATTTTAGGAGCACACAGGTGAGGCTCTGAGCTGCAAGTCAAAGCACTGCCCAAAAGGAAGCACTTTGTGGAAGGGACCGATGGAAGGGGACAAGGACAGGGACGGGGAGACAGCAGCCAGGATGGCCATATGCATGCACCTATTTAGGTTTTCTTTTGTCACATCATCAATTGACAGACACAAGAAGTAGGAACAGTATGTCAAACCCTAAAACATTCTGCAATTTTATTTATGTCTTCCAATTGGCACAACTTCTGCCTTTGCAGTAATGGACCTCAAGGGCAGGGATTTAAAGGACAGGGCAGCAGCTTTACAAAACCCTATGCCAGAGCTCTCGTTAGCCCCAGGCAGGTGACGGTCATCAAGGGAAATGCAGACAACAAAGAAGGCATGTGGGTTTTGCAAGCTAAACCAGAACAAATTAGCGTGAAGCAGCTGGACTCAAGACACCGCCCTCACTAGAGGCACAGCGTTTAGGGGCAAAGGTAACTCCAGGAAACACACACAGGATCACGCCAGAGATGAGTAAGACCACAGGCAGGGAGCCGGAGGAAGCTGGAACAGGACTGGGTGAGCCACCACATCACCATCCCCAGACAGCACACATGGGCAGCCAGGGGCAGAACCTCAAGCTGGTGAAAATGGATATAGGATTGACAAAACTATTGCTCCTCCGATAACTGCCACCCAGCAAAATGCTGCCCACTGAGAAGTCTGCGTGTACTGGGGATTTTTACTGGGATGAGGCCATGGCCAGGTCTGTGCTCTACAGCACAGAGGAAGGCAGCTCCCCGGGGGGCTCAGGATGAGTGCCTGGTGAAAGCTAGAGTCACCAGTGGTCAGTGCTCACTTAAAGCAGCCACGGGAGACTTGCAGTGCAATACCTCAATTAAGTGTCCCCAGACACCATCTCCAGAGCTGATGTCTTCAATTAGAAGCAGTCTTGCTCTGAGCAAAGGCCCCTGACAGAGTTGCACCAGATTTAGTAAATGCTCCGTTGAATGCTCAGCCACAGTTTCCCTATCAGGCAAGGGGCATACAGCTGGACAAAAATTCCCTTCACCAACATGTGCTAAGGTAAGGAAATCACCACGAAGCCATACAATTCTCCTTTCCTTCTATTTAGACCAATAAATTCCACAATTTTATAGCAAGCCTTAGGAGGAACCACATATACAGGTGGCATATGTACCCTGGGCACCTCTGGACGTCTGCTCAGCCAAAAATTAAAGCTGCTTGACATTATCTGTCTAAATGGCATCCATGCCATGAGCTCAGACCATCAGAAGGATGGCAGTAGTGGTGTTCTGCTTCCATTGGGGATCCAGGCATTTTAATACAGTTTTAAAACGCACATGGCTGTTACAGGAGCCTCCCTTGTTCTTCTTACTTCCATCTCACTGTACCTTCTCCTGAGCATTGTCGCATGTCCCATATGTCCCTTTCTCACCCTCCACAAAAAAAAAAAAAAAAAAAAATGAACTCAAAAAGGGCAACAAATTTGCCTGGAAGAGGAAGAAAGCACTGTCCTAGTAGCACTGCTCTCTGCAGTATACCAGTATGCAAACAGTAAGCATTTTGCCTAGATTTTTAACCTGCTGTGCTTACTTGCAAGTCTTTGAAGGCTGGGCTGCATGACATGCAGGGACCTGAGGAAGAGAGGAAAGGATCTTGGATGGGCCACGTATTCTGTAACAGAAAGGTTCAGAAGTAGGACAGCCTACAAGGACAAGAAATGGGCGTGTGAGCGGTGGAACAGGTTCTTGAAGGATAAGAGAAGCAGATCCAGCTGTGCACCAGCTTTCCGAAATACGCAGCATGCATTTATCAAGGGAACGGTGTGGGACCAGCACCTGTTCCAGGAGAAAAGACTTTTTCCTCTAATTTCACAGAGCTCATAAACCCTAAAAAAAAAATTCCATTGATGTCACTTTTTCCCCCTCCTCTCCTCCCTTTCCTTTCCTGCCCATTCATGTAACCAGTTTGACAAAATTAAAACTAAAAATCCAGGCTCTCTGCTGCGATTGCAGAAAGTTTATTCTCCACATTAATCGGTGAAAGGCTTTTTCAGACTGCAGAGTGCCATCTAGATGAAGGAAGGAGAACTTGCTGCAAGTCAGCCAACAGGAGGTAATAAGTCCTTTGGGGATGCATCACAGAATGCCTACAAGATGTTTTTCAGAGCAGCTCTTTGCAGACTGCAGATGTTTTGTGGCTTTTTTTTTTTTTTAAGTAGTAAAATACTCCTGTGACTGAATGAGCAATGCTCTCAAATGGCTTGTAGGATGAATTGAGAGCCCTTTTAGTTTAGCATTTGAATATTTATGCATCCTCAAAGAGAAACTTTTTTTTATTTTTTTATTTTTTTTCCCGAGGCTTTAAGCGTTCACCTGTTTCAGATGGGCACTGAGGCTGGGTTTCCAGGCAGACCCTCATCAGAGGCACGTGGACTGGCACAACCGAACCTGAACGAGAACCTGCAAGTACACAAGGTGGGTTTTTCTTGCATACCTTGCCAGTGGACAGAGATTAGAAGGAATAGGTTCTACAAGCAGATTTAGACAAGCTAGAAGTTTTGCTTGTCTCATGGATAAAAAGAAATATATAGTAGAAGCACCAGGTAGCACTCGGAGTAGCAAGAAGGGGCTGCCCTGAGATGGTGCTCCCACAAACCTGCCAAACAGCAACAGGGAACCAAACACCACACACCTCTCCTTCCGTCTGAATCAAGGAGGCAAACAAGTACCTGCAGGCTGCACAACCTGGGGTCTGTAAAGAGATGCAAGAAACCTCTCCTAACTTGTTAGGTTTCCCTTACAACAAGCACTGTTGCTGTGTGGAGCTGCGGATCGCTGAGGACGGCCAGAGCTGGGGGAAACCCACACGAGGGGGCAGGTCACAGTTTCTTGATGAACTGGAGCTCTGCCTGCAATAGCAAAGGACAAATGGAAGATACCCTCAGAACAGGTTTAGGAGATGAGTCAGAACATTATAGCCTCCCTTTTCCACCCACAGACGAGCTAACTGTTCCCAGGTGATCCCTGTGCCCTTGACACAAAGCAGGAGCACATCAAGACTGATGAGATAAATACCTACAGAAATACCAGCTGCCCCACAGCCCATCAAGAACTCCACTGGATAGCAGCGACCTCTTAAACACACTTGTGCAAGACCCAAGTGGGCCTTGGCTGACCAGAGGGTGCCTTCTGGTTTAGGTGGGCCAGAGGACAAGGGCCTGATGACAAGGTGGTGCCACAGAGGTCACTGAGGTCTGTGGATCCATGTCAAAGCCCAACCTGACACTCATCATTTAAACCAAGCGGCAATGAAATAGCCAAACAAGGTCTCACATAACGAGACTATTTAAAAGACAGGCTGCGGCAATACAAATCACCCTCCAGAAGCACAATTATTTTGGGGGGACTTATACAGTGATACAGAAGTGATACAGCGGTACAGCAACATAAAAAATAGAAGCTGGTGAATAATGCAAATAAACCATTTTCCATTACTATTTTTCATGTTTCTAGATATATTTCTCTCCCATGCAGTCGGACACACTTTCTGCTTTGCTGTCTGCAAACCTTCATGTGGTGCAGGAACAAATTTCAAAGGGATTTGGAAGAGAAACGAACAGGCTGCTCCCACCTGTCTTATGTCCCATCCCTCTGCCACACTTTGATGGGACCAGGGAGCTGAGAGGCTGGGTCTAGGTTCGAAACAACCCCTCCCCTTCACTGAATTACAGCCAGCCCGTTCCTCCTTCAGCGTCAGGCCTCCTTGGAGGATTCAGGTTGGGATGGAAGCCCATAATTATGCGGACAGCTTCACTAGATCTTTACTTTTAGTCTAATTAAGATGTATTAGAGTGGAAAACAAACAGAACTTGGTCCTTTTTGACACTACAGGCACTTTACATGTGCCGAGCAAAAAGGCCAGGAGTTGAAAACAAGGATGGAAGTTAAGAAAAATGAGGTTCTGTGCCCAGTGTTTTGATTCAGGGCAAGGAGCCCTTCGCCAGCATCACCAGTGGAGCTGGCAGATGGCAGGACTGCAGCCAGAGGGACAAATCCTGACCAAGCACTCTTTGCCTGCTTGTTAGGGTGCAAGTGCTAATGGCTTCACAGCTCTGTTTGTTAATGCTGTGAGGCCGGAATAAAATTCAGTGTTTCATAGTTTCTGATGGCTGAAAGGGGAGGTGGAGAAGCAGAAATGCTGCCTCTCAGGGTGAAGGACTGCACACCTTTACAGCCCCAGGAGAATCAGTGACTTCCTGAGGTTCCCTTGGACAACACAAATGTCACAGTGTCAAATTAGCTTCTGTACTAAATGCCTAATGTAGGTGCAAAACAGATAGAAACACTAAATCAGAGCTTTTCCAAAAAACTCAGAGGAGCCGTACCACCAGACAACTGCAGATGAATGTGCCTGTGCTAAACAGAAACGGGCAGATTCTCAGCTGGTGCAAGTTAGCCCCAACCCTCGATTTCCCTACCTCCGGAGATACACAGACAACAAACGCAGTTCCTTCACTCACTTTTTTTAGGCTCTTGCCTTATATTAAGCATGTGAGATGAAGAGAGTGTGCACTGAGGTGCAATAAATCAAACACTGGGTGCTTGTCCTGCGAAGCCGACGCATTTGCAGAGAGCGTGTTGCGGTAGGGTGCTGAGCCCCGGCACCACTGCTGGAGTGCCAGTGCCCTCTCCTGTTCAGTGCGCACCAGCTATTCATTTCTCAGCACGTCTGCATGTGTTTAGAGGCTGGTGGAAAATATTCCCAAACGTAGCCTGACATTCCTCTACAGAGTAATAAATAGTGGCTAGCAGAAACGTGAAAATGTGGCAGAACTCACCTGGACGCTGCATCCCCTTCATCACAGCCCAGAAAAATTATCACTTGCTCTGGGCCATTTAGGAAGAAATAATCCTCAAACTATCTAATTCCATTAAGTAAAGCAGGCTTGGATTTTTTTCCAACACAAATCTTCAATGACATTCAGTTACACTTTGTGTCTGTAACTTGAACTCCAGCCACTGTCTAATGTATTCTCAAAGTCACAGAGGAGGAAACTAAAGTCAAAGGGAAACTGTTAGTAGGCCTGAAGTCAGGGTAGTCTGTGCTCCCTTTATACCTGGACTGTATTCCAGACTTTTCACACCGTTCCTTAATGACAACAGCACAGACTCATCCTCATTTTACCACAGCAGCAAAAGCAGTGGTGATGCTACCGAATGTTTTCCAACAACTCCCTTCTCAGTCATCCTGAGGATTTCTCAAGGAGACGTCTGATGAAGTTCCTTTCTGGTTCAATGTTATCATCCATCGTAAAGCAGCTGAGGGAATCAAAAGAACAAGAAGCAAACCTTTCCACTGCTGGAAGACAATTATTCCCAGAGACAAGGTCTCTCAGATGCCTTAGGATGATCAAAAATTTGACAGACAGATCTCTTACTGACACGTCAGAGGGAACTTTTTCTTCTGTATCATCACTGCCTGGAGTCATGCTGTAATGTGGAAATTTCAGTTGCCAGGCTATTACAATAAAAGGTTTCTAAGTCTTCTGCTTGGAGAAGTGTGATACGTGATGGCTCAAAACTCAGAAAATAAATAAAAACTCAAAACTCCCCAAAACAAGCTCCAGCAATGTCTGACTTCCAGAGCACATCAGCAACCTTGCAAGGCAAATTGAGCAGTGAAGACATTTCTATTAAATAGGATTTTCTAGTTACTGACCTATTCTTCTATCGCCAGTAGTTTCCATTTTTTTCACATGCCACAGTGTTAATATATTCCAGTGGCCAGGGCTGGATCCAGCCAATGGCTAAGGAAGGGAAGGATGAAATGAAACTGCTGCATGGTTTTTGACTGTTAAACTAATGGAAGAAATGCAGGGACTGTCTCATTTACAAATAAAATGCAATTTGTGTCAGTAGAAACATTTCGAATTAGTGGGTTGTTGTTTTTTTTTTTTTAATGGTTTCCTGAGCAGAGAATGGATTTTTTTCATTATTGTATGAAAAAAAGAAAAAAAAAAATTAATACCTCTCCCTTACTACCACCTCTGCACCTCCTATAAAAAGCAGTTTGTTTTGTTTCCACCATACTAAAAATATATTCTCTGTGTAACTCATCAGCCAGCCCAAGACAACACTAATAAGCTGAACACATGGACAGCAAAAAACATGCAAGTTAAGCAACACAAACATATTTAGCACATTCTCACCTCTAGCAAGCTTGCAAGCAGACTTGTGCAGGAAACTGGAGCTACTCGAGCCACTGCTGGGCAGAGCAGGGCTTTGGTGACACTGCTGCCATCAGCACAGTGAGAAGTCATCCAGGGGCAGTCAGGGGTGGACTGTACCACCTGGCAAGTCACACTTCACTCCTGGGGATGCTCTGTCTTCTGAAACTTAAGTTGCTACCACTGGAAGAGTACAAGTTTGAGTAGTCTAAACACAGGGCCCGGATGAGCTGGTGGTTGTGGTTCACCCTCTAATGTGTTTTTTGTGCTGCTTTCATGGTTTTAGACTTATTCTCACCATCACCAGTAACAACCAGGAACGGTCAGTGCAAGAACAGAGCCTCTATGATCAGTAATGGGCAGCCTTGAATGGCTCTTTCCTCTTTATATTTCTCCTCTGCCATGCCACATCAAATTAACAGGGTCAGCCAAAACTTTGTACCAAAATATTTCCCAGTTCATCAGTAGCAATATTTCTATAGTCTGCCAATATTTAGAAGTTGTAGTAAACTGTAAGGTAGCTTAAATTAATTCTTTGTACTCTGCCCATTAGAAATAACAAATGGCTATCTTGTTACCAGCTGCCAAGTCTCCTGTCGTTTTCTTTTTAAACCTATTTATAGGCAGTACCTTCGAGAGTGGAGACTCCATGGGCTGTGAACTCCAGATTAAGAAGCAGGGCTGCACTTCAGAAACTCAGGGAACATCACACCAAAGTGAGTTTAGGTTTAGAAGACACTAAAGGTGTTTCTGTACCATTGGATGGAGTTCAAAAGGAGCCATGAATAGGTGGTTTGTGGCTGTAACTGTAAACACCAGTAGCATTACAATAATCCTCTTTGGAAAAGGCCATCAACAGATTGCCATATCCAGTCTGTGTACTGTAGAAAGATGTCCAGGCAGGAAGTAATACCACATTTCTGATAAAAGCAGTCCTAAATTGAAATATGAAGGGAAAGAAGTATACCAAGGAGCCTACCCGACTGAAGAACATGTTGGTCAGATCAGGTAGAGGAGGCTGCTTTTGGTATTTTTAATACCAAACACACCAGATTTGGGGATCTTCTGGACTGAAATGGCAGCAGCTGAACTTGGAACTTTCTTGGGCTGGTTCATGTACTGTAAGAGCAGGCATCACCTACAGGGTACCAGTCAGGGCACAACCCAGGGCACGGATGGAGGCATCCTTTCAGGAGGCAATGAGGACTGGTAACAAATGTTGAAGGTGGACACACACCCTGCATCTGAGACACTCTGTATCTCCACATCTGCAAGCACAAAGAGGATTCAGAGCACCGTTGACAAGGTCTACAAAAAATCTTTTTTCTTTTCCACCCCGTGACTCTCCCTTAAACCAAGGAAGGCTGCTGAAGATGACTTTCTCTCTAGTACAAAAGCATTATTTAACCAATGGACTTTAAAGGCATCTGTGGCACAACAGGTCTCTCCTAAAATTTCCACTCCCAGCTGATGTCTGTGTCTAACAAGCTGCTTTTCTCCATGAAATCATGGCTGACACCCAGAGCCCTCTTTCCCCCTGCCCTGCAGGGAGCGTGGTTTCCAGGACTTCTCAGGTCTGTGTGCTCAGGGCAGCTTAGGCAGTGGTTACCCTAGTGAGACAGCATCTGCACTTGGTTCAGAGGAGGGATTTGTTGGGGTTATGGCATCACCACTGCAGGGACAGCTCCATCCTCAGTGTTCCATGTTCAGCTTCTTCAGCAAAGCACTTGATTTTTCTCTTAACTGCCAAAGAGAATCAGTTCAAGTCATATAGAATTCATAAATAAGGACATAATGTATGATATCTGTGAAAATAAAAATGCATTCATAATAAAGTCACTAGCCTCTGTCTAAAATACCAGAAAGAATGATGCATTTAATTGCTCTCTGATTAACAGATAGATTTCAGTCCATCTGTAATAATTATCTGGTAACTACATCCACATTAACAAATAACAAAAAGGTCAAGTTCAAAGCATGTTGAAATCAGTATTGCATTAACAATACCTCTTTGAGATGAACCTGAAGAAAAATAAAGTAAAAAGCTACAGCTAGACATTTTTCTAACAACAGTCACCCAACCCACCGGCACTTCAGGACTCCAAGAAGCATTTCAGAGATGGGGAAAGACCTCCAGCTAGAAACCTTAAAAAATGGAAGAAAACTTCAGGGCTGCAACAAAGCATAAACTCTGCTATGTACCTCTGAAGGCAAAGGAAAATGGGAGACTGCCCAAAAGAAAATTAAGGAAACAACCAACTGAAGGGATTATTGGTGTGCAGACTCTTCTGAAAGAGGGAATACTTTCTTTCTGCTTCATATCATTACAAAAACATGAAAGGAAACAGTGTAGTGAGTTAAATCAGTAAATACTTGTATTTTCTAACAGTCACTGATGATAAGCAAAGAATGAGACCATAAGTCTCAGTGTAAAACCCCTTAGATCTAAATCTGACCCATGAAAAACAACAGTCAAATTCACTCCAGTCTTGTCTTGCAGGTTTCAAATTGTGCATCCACTACTGAAGACATATTAAGCTTTGATCAACCCCACACTTGCAAAAGAGCAAATGGTTGCAGCATCTGTATACAGAATTGATTTGCAGGAAAAAGGGCAGAGGGGAAAATTACCTGCATGGCTTAAGTATCTTCATGAGACTACCCACAAATATTTGTTAAACAATTTCAAATGTGCTAGGGCTTTTAAAGCCTGATCTGTAGTTTGCTCTACAGAGAGTATATTAAAAATATGCCAGAGTCTGTGCTCTAAGATGTCAAAATTCATCAGAATAAAAACAGGCAACAGTAAAACCAAATGAACACACAATTCCTGCTAGCCCTTCAGTGAATTTTGCCTCAACTCCATACATACTATGGAATACGCAGATCATTTCATCGCAGTGTTATTTAAAATAACACAAAAACACCTGAGAAGGACCTCTCCCACAGATGGATGAAACCATTACCTTCCTTCTGCTTTCTTGCCGTGGAACAGGGATAGAAAGCCCCAGAACTGGCTAAAGAAGAGCAAAGACAGCTATGAGTTTCTCCATTAACTTTTTATGTCTCTTGCTGTCATGGCCTTATCAGAGACTTAACTTTGGGTTAATGGGGGTTTTGTAGTTTGAAGAAATGATGGATGAGAGCATTAGGGACTGACACATCTTTTGAATCAAATGAGATGCTCCATATATGAGCCAGTATGGGGCTACTGAAGCAAAAACTATTTTCAGATAAGTCCAGACCCACTGGACTGATTTATTCCAAGCATTGCACTGGAATAAAAAGCCATTTTCTCCAGCCTGACAGTCTCAAAATCTAGAGGCAGCATCTAGAGAATTACATGTTAAAATGGTCAAAGTCAAAGCAACAGCTTCAACTAGAGGAACAAATTAGACAAGATACAGAGTACAGAGATCCAAGGATTTTCCAATAAAAATACCATGGCTGGCCTCCACATGTTCCTCCTATGCCTGGAATTGCTCTGCCCGGTGCTGCCACCAGACTCAGACCAGGGGCTCAGATGCTCCCAGCAGCCAGGAGCTTAGGAAGCAATCTGCCTACAGATGCACTTCAGGGCTCAGGGTTATACTGCCCAAAGCATTTAGGAGGATCCAGATGAGATGTCCTGAGTACATTCAGCCCACCCCGTACATCTCATACACACAGTAGCAATTCCTTCCCCAGAGATATCCATAAGCTACATCTGAGCTATTCAAACAGCCGAGCTTGGTCTGGATCTAGGCTGTGAGTTTTGTCTCGGTCTGTCCAAGCTTCTCTGACAGCCCATATTTCTTGTCACTGTCTCCTTGCTGGCAGGCCGAGACACAGTGCTGCAGATGCCCACCATGAAAATAGGGCAACTGCTTCTGCTGAGCAGATTTCAGTGCAATGTAGCTGAGCTCCCTGCTTGGTATGGGCAGAAAGTGGCAGCAATGACTGACCTAGTGACCTGGGGCATGACACAGCCTTGAAAGTACCCTCGAGAGGGTTCTCTTGACATAAGCCCCGAAATATCAACCACTGCTTTCAGAGGAAAAAGTCCTGTGTCCAACTTGTCAATACAGTGATTTTTGAAGTAAATTTTCAGTGGAAATATACATGCAGAACAGCCTAAGTAATCCCACCCAGGCAGAAGTCCTGCACACACAGAGAGATCTGAGATTACAGGTTCCCTCTCCTTACTGTCCCTTTGCCTGGGTAAAACTGTCTTGGAGTTGTTAGTACCACACAAAGGTACAGGTTTCTAAGTGATGATGTTGCTCCACTCTCTGGAGAAGTCAGTGGCTGTGACACAGAAGAACAAAGCCATCAGGGCTGCTTGGGCTGCCCATTTCCAAACCACCTCAGCAAGGTACTGACAGAAGGACATAAGGGGGAAGGGATGTGCAGGAATAGTATGGAGATTCATAGTAAACTCCACGTCCTTTGTTTTACAGCCATAAATATTTAAAAATAAAAGGCACTTTAAAAAAAATCTACTCACTTCTCTACATCTGTCACATTCCCCTTTCCAAAGCACACATGCTTTTCCAGATACCATTACTTCAATCAGGAAGGTCAAAGTAATATAACTGTGGAAGAACTAAAATAGTATTGATCTGGACAATTAAGTGCCAAGTTTGTCTATACAGATGGACTGCAAAACAGCCCTGGCCGCCACTCTTTGTCTGTCTCTGACTGAGACAGCCAGCAGGGAGGAATTTAATACTGTATGTAAATTCATTTAACTAGGAATTTGAGCTCAGGGTAAAATACCAGCTGGATTTACTGAGGTCTTTAACTCATACACCAAGGTAAGCTTACGATAAACTCATGCAGCTTCAGCAAACTCAAACAGGCTCAAGTTTAAATCAGAAAAGTGAGAGAATCAGTTGCTGGGCTTTACGAATGCAAAGTCTGTAGGAAATACTCTGTAAAACAATTTCAGTTACACCTGAACTGGAAATTAAAAAACAAAAAACAAAAAAAAAAACAAACAAAAACAGACAAAAACAAACAAAAACAAACAAACAAAAAAAAAAACAACCTTTGATGTCCTTGATGTGGGGTCAGAGCCATTAGTGCAGATTTCAAGCACAGGATTTCAGGCTGAATTGAACATCTGTTCCCTAACCATGCCTGCAAGCCCAGGCAGAAACTGGTTGGCAGCCAGGCCTTGGCTCAGTTTTTTCCCTACATATGTGTAAAAACTTCTTGGATCTACAAAAAAAAAAAAAAAAAAAAAAAAAAAAAAAAAAAAAAAA